>CM073775.1:103542066-103632147 GCA_037158775.1 Hetaerina titia
AGCGGAGCGGGGAACAGATGGTGGGAGAGGGGTGAATGACGAGGTTATGGAGGGGGCAAAGGGAGGCCAGAGGGGAGCGGAGATGGAATAAGGAGGATGCGGAAATAGTAACAAGCGACACAGAGAACTAACAATTCATCCGCAGATCCCACAACACCCATGACAAAGGCATCAACTCACCAAGTCATCATAAGGGCTTGACAAGTCAAAACACAGGACAAGGATGACAAAATGTATGCGGATGAATAAATTGTCCCACCGCCTCGCAAGAAACAAATCCGCCTCCATCCATCTCAGCCCCCCCCCCTCATTTACTGAACGACATTGAGACCCGGATGTTGATAGGCTTTATACAGCCATATAAATGCCAATTCCATTGTTTTTAATTTTATAGGGTTATCGGATGGGGGAGGGGATGCTAGCACGGAAACATTGTAACAGTGGTTGAAGGGGGTGTTTTGGTGGGAGGCATGTTTTGGGATGGGAAGACCCGCGGACGGGGAGGAGGGATTACATGAGGCGCGATGATTGTTCACCCTGAGGTTTAGGGGTGTAGAGCACTGGCCTATATAAAATGCCGGGCAGAGTTTGCAAGTCAGAAGATAGATTACATTCTGAGATGTGCATGAGGAGTGGGGGAAGGGCGGGAGAGAGTTAAAAGGTGGGATGGAGAGGGGTGGAGTGGTGAAAATAGGACAAGTTTTGCATCTTGCTCGCAAGCATGGAGTGGGTGTGATTCTGGGGGTGGGAGGGGATTTGGAAAGAGTCTTGGTGGATTTGAGGAGATCTGATAGGTTGGCGGGCCGTTTGAAGGTAACAGAAGGGCATTTAGGAAGAAGGTTGGACGAAACGTTGTGATTTTTGAGGATGGGGTACAGGTCTTTGAGAATGAATTTAAGGGACTGGATGCCAGGGAAGTAGGTGGTGCACATTTTGAGAGGGTGGGAGTCTGTGGTTGAGGGAGGATTGGGGGTGTAGGATTGTTTTAGGATTTTTTTGTGAAGGAGAGAATCTGGGTATCCCCGTTGGAGGAGGGAATGGTAAAGGTTGTTAAGGTATTTGTTGAGGGATTCGGGATGGTTGCAAATGCGGTGCCCGCGGATAGAGAGGGAGTAAGGGAGGGAGCGTTTGGTGTGGTAGGGGTGGCAGCTGTTAAAATGAAGGTATTGTTGTTTGTTAGTAGGTTTAGTGTGTACGGGTTTAGAAATGTGTTGTTTGTTAGGGAAATATTTATATCGAGGAAAGTGATCTGTGATGATGAGATGTTGGAAGTGAAAGAAAGAGATGAGGAATCATTAAGTTGGGAGATGAAGGAATTGAGGGAGTCCATGTTATGTGGCCAGAGTAGAAAGATGTCATCAATGTATCGGAGCCACAGAAGGGGTTTAAGAGGGTAACTGGAAAGGAACTTCTCTTCCAGGACACCGAGGTGGAGGTTAGCGTATGACGGGCTGAATCTACTTCCCATGGCAAAGCCCTTGATTGGAAGGTAAAAATTGTCATTAAAAGAAAAAGAGTTACGGGTGAGGATGATGTTAGAAAGGTCAATGAGAAAATCGGTGCTTGGAGTTTGAGGGCTACGGCGTTTGGAGAGGAAGTGGCGTAGGGAAGCAAGGCCTTCTTCGTGAGGAATGGAGGTGTATAGGGATGTGACGTCAATTGTGGCCATAATGATCTTGGTGTCAGAAGGGAGGGAAATTGAGTGGAGCAGATTGAGGAAGTGGTAGGTATCTTTGACATAGGAGGGTAACGCGTGAACTAAAGGTTGGAGATAGTGGTCGACGAAGGCGGAAATTCTTTCGGTCGGGGAGTTGCGGGAGGAGACTATAGGCCGCCCTGGGTTTTCGGGTTTGTGGATTTTGGGAAGGATATAGAAGTGGGGGGTGTTTGGATGGGAAGGTGAAAGGAGGGAGATGTCACTGGGGGATAGGTTTTCATTAGGGCCGTTGTCGCGGAGGAAAGCGATAATATCCTCTTGGAATGCAGGGTTAGGGTTAGACGGAATATGTTTATACGAAGAAGTGTCTGCAAGTAGTCTGTTAGCTTCTTTGAGGTAATCAGTGGTGTTTGAGACTACCACTGTTGAGCCCTTGTCAGCGGAGGTGATGACCAGGTTGGGATTTTTTATTAGTTTTCTCAATTCGGATTCTTCTGCAGGGGAGAGGTTAGGTTTAGGATTCAGAGGGTTGAGGAAAGAGGGACTAGATATTTTAGATAGGAGAAGATTAATAAATATTTCGACAGGGTGATTCGGGGGTAAAGGTTTAGGCTCAAAGTGGGACGGCGGGCGGAACTTAGTTAAGGCGCTGTGTATTGGAGCGGGAGGATTAGAGTTGGCGGGTAGCGAAGACCAGAAGTGTCGCCATCTTAGATTTCTAGCGAAATTTATAGCGTCAGAGAGGATGGTAACATGATTGACTTTGGGGGTGGTGGAGAAAGAGAGGCCTTTAATTAGTAGTGAAACTTGCTGCTGGTTCAGGGTAAAACTGGAAAGGTTCAACACGTGTTCGGCAGTGTCGCCTGTTTGGTCGACTGGCGGGGAAGGGGTAGCTTGAGAAAGGTTTTTTTGGTCGTGACGGCTGGGCAGATTTCTGGAAATCGGTAGTGTACGCGTGATCGGTTGCGTTAGCGGAGTCGGTGGGGCGGGTGGCGGTAGGTGCAACATAGTAGTTAAATCAGGTTTATGGGGGTGAAGGGGTGGGGAAGGAGGGTTAGGTTTCACGAGTTGGAGAGGTAAGATAAGTTATATATATATATATATATATATATATATATATATATAAAACTTATACAGTGATATATATATATATATATATATATATATATATATATATATATATATATATATATATATATATATATATATATATATATATATATATATATAACTGCTCTACCTGGTCTATTTTTCCCCGCCTATTTTAATATTTAGCTCAGCCTTTTCTTTCTGGAAAATGGCATAACCTTTGTTTTATTAATATTGATTCTCATCCCATATTTATCGCATTGAACCTCCAATTCATTCAACAATGCTTGCAACCCCTTGGCTGATTGAGCAACTAATCCTTGGTCATCAGCAAACCTAATCGGTTTTACTAGTTCCCCTCCGACTTTCATTTCTACCTCCAGTTCTTCCCATGCCTCTTTAATCATTTCCTCCACCTATACGTTGAACAGCACCGGTGAAAATGGGCAACCCTGCCTTACACCTCTTCCTAAAACTGCCCATCCGGACTCTCCGTTCCCCACTCGCAACTGAGCAGTCTGAGACACGTACAGGTTGCGGATCAGTCTCCTGCCCCTCCAATTCATTCCTATTTTCTGCAATACACGCATTAATTTTTTCCAATTCACTCTATCAAACGCTTTTTCGAAATCTACAAAACAGACAAAAACGTCCTGATTGTATTCTATATACCTCTCGATTAGTGATCTCATTACTGCAATGGCGTCTCGCATACCTCTTCCTTTCCGAAACCCAAACTGATCATCCCCTAAGTAATCATTTGCCTTACTCTCTATCCTTTTGTTGATGATGCTGAGAATAACTTTAGCTGCGTGTGATATCAAACTTATTGTTCTGTAATGCTCACATGGCGAAGCCTTTGCCTTTTTTGGAATAGGAACTAACACAGATCTCACAAAATCTTCCGGCCAGATTCCTTCCTCATAGATACTACGAATCATTCCATATATGGCCTTCTTCCCACCTTTTCCTTACCATTTCAACATTTCTACAGGAATGTTGTCCACCCCCACAGCCTTATTTGCTTTCATCTCCTTTAATGCACTTTCTATTTCATCGTCGAGTATGCCTGGACCTAAGCTATCTTCTTCTACGTCATGTTCCTTTTCTATGTCTAACCCTGTCGGCCTAAGTTCTTTAACATACAGTGTTCCTATATATTCCTTCCATCTCTCTTGAATTTTTCCTAGCTCAACTATTATCTTACCCCACTTATCTTTCACTGTTAGCACATATCTTACCTTCTTACTTCCCGGTAATAACTTAACCTTGCTGTATAGGGCTCATATTTTACCCTTCTTCTGTAGACTTTCCATATCCTCGCATTGCGTTTTCCACCATTCTTCCTTTGCTTTATTTTTGGCACTTCTCAATTTATTCAGGAGAGGTGGGCAAGGCGGATTTGAGCAGATCACAAATATAAAAATATTTATGCGCCGTATGGCGGGATTTTGTGTTTGAATGTATATATATATATATATATATATATATATATATATATATATGTATATGTATGTATGTGTATATATATATATTTATAATATTTTTGAATATAAGAAGGACGGAGTTCGTCGGAAGAAGATAGGACGGAGTTCGAGTCTGTCGAAATTATCAAGATATTATTGTGAGAGTTCTTTTTATGTGTTCTCGTGCTGTGTGTTCTTGTCTAAATTTTTTATTCAACACTTCAGTGTTAATTCGGAGAAATCATCTATATATATATATATATATATATATATATATATATATATATATATATATATATATATATATATATATATATATATATATATATATATATATATATATATATATAAATACATATAGTGCCCATCACACAATTAGGACGTATTGCCTGTTTTGTAGATTTCGAAAAAAGTTTGATAGAGTGAATTTGGAAAAATTATTGCGTGTATTGCAGAGAATAGGAATGGATTGAAGGGACAGGAGGCTAATCCGCAACTTTGACATGTCTCACACTGCTCAGGTGTGACTTGGGAATGGAGAGTCCGGATGGGCACTGCTAGGAAGAGGTGTAAGGCAGGGTTGCCCATTGGTCACCGGTGCTGTTCAACGTATATGTGGAGGAAATAAAGAAAGAGGTATTGGCAGAACTGGAAGTAGGAATGAAAGTCATAGGGGAACTCGTAAAATCGGTTAGGTTTGCTGATGACCAAGCATTAGTTGCTCAGTCAGCCAAGGGGTTGCAAGCATTGTTGAGTTAATTGGAGGTTCAGTGTGATAGATATGGAATGAGAATCAATATTAATAAAACAAATGTTATAGTATGCGATTTTCCAGACAGAAAAAGCCTAAGCTAAATATTAAAATAGGCGGGGAAAAAATAGAGCAGGTAGAGCAGTTTACATATCTCGGAAGTGTTTTGGACCAATACGGTCAAAGTAGTAGGGACGTAAGGAGAAGAATTGCGCTAGGCAAGGAGGCTTTCTCAAGGAGGAGGGAATTGATGACGGGGACGTTGAGTAGAGATGTTAAGACAAGACTCGTAAAACCTCTGATATGCAGCGTAGCTATGTACGGCGCGGAAACGTGGTCACTGAAGCTGGAGGATAGACGTAGATTGGAGGCTTTTGAAATGTGGGTGTGGAGAAGAATGGAGAAGGTGAAATGGACCGAAAGGAAAGCAAATGAGGAAGTACTAGAGATGGTGGGTGAGGAGAGGGGTTTGTTGAGAGAAATCCAATGGAGACAGGAAAAATGGATGAAAGGCGTATTGAGCGGTAGTGGAATGTTGAAGAAGGTATTAGAGGGGAGAATGTTGGGCAAGCGAGGAAAGGGCAGGAACAGGATAGGGATGTTGGACGAATGAAAGGGAGGAATGAAGTACACAGAGATGAAGGGGGACCTGATGTAGATTAGATTGCTGGATAGGGTTTTGCTTTGAGTTAAAAAATATTTATTTGATATTTGTGTCAATCCAAAAGCTTACCTTAACCGGTAGATTACCTAATAAAATAATATATATATATATATTCAAACTTGAAAATCCCGCCATACGGCGCACAAATATTCATTCAAACAGAAATAGGTATAAGGAAAGGGGATAGGAAAACACATAAAAGGCGAAGACAGGATATGTGGGGAAGGCGGTTTTTGAGCAGATCACGAAAGTAAAAATATTTCCCGGATAGGGAAATATTTTTACTTTCGTGATCTGCTCAAAAACCGCCTTCCCCACATATCCTGTCTTCGCCTTTTATGTGTTTTCCTATCCCCTTTCCTTATACCTATTTCTGTTTGAATGAATATATATATATATATATATATATATATATATATATATATATATATATATATATATATATATATATATATATATATATATATATATATATATATATATAGAAATAAATCGTCTTTTAAGTGTTTACTGTGAAGATGGAAAAATGTAAACCCAGAGTTAGGCAAAATGAAGTACAAAGAGTTAAACGATAAAGGACACTCACAATAATATTTTGATATTGTCGACGGACCCGTACTCCGTCTTCTTCGTAAGATAAGATATGACTCATTGACTCAGTCTTATCTTATCCTCCTAAGAAGACGGAGTTCGAGTCCGTCGAAATATAAATATATAAACACACATTGGTTGATTAATTATGGATATTATTTTTTATACTAAGCACCTACCAGTATATCAAATCGTTCCCATATAACTTACCCCTTAATGTGGAATGCAGAATGATGTTTACTATATTGATGATGATGACCTACCACATTACCATTTTGAAGTTTTGAATATTGAAGCCAACGTTCCTGGAGTCGCAGTTCTTTGCTGGATTAGAGTTATTACGGCTCGGTAACTCTTCACCTTGCGCTGCGTCTTTTTCGCTTTCAAAGACTGAGAGTTGGGACCTGATGGGGGGAGCGGAGGAAGATTCGTTGGATGCGGCCGGGGGGGGGGGGAACTGAAAGAGGTCCGGAGAGGGGGGAGGGAATGGGGGTATTAGCAGGCGGGGGAAGGGCCGGGGGGCGAGAGATGGGAATCCATTTCCTCGGCAGGGAATCTTTTTATATTCCCTCATTGGCCCCCAATCCGTTTAAATGCCATTATCACCCCACGGAATGTAATGGAGAAAGCAAATTTTCTCTCGGGTGACGACTGGCGAGAGAGTGTCGGGTCGGTGAAGGGTGGGCGGGGCGGGACGGGAGGGACTCGGTTTCATTCGCGGCGGCGTACATTCGCCTTTGACTCCGTCGGAAGCTCGAATGCCATGCTCTTTTTATTCGCGTTCGATTTCCTCTCGTTTCCAGCCCTTCTACCCCCCCCTCGCTCCTCTCCCGTCATTCTTGCCTCCCTCCCCATTGGCCAAACATGTGAGCGACTCCCTTTTTCTACCTCGCAACACAATTAATATAAACGGATGGAAAACTTTATTCTATTCTAGCAATGAGAACTCTTCTATTTCATCGGCGTTCTCCTTCAAATTGAGGCCTGGATCCTGCTTTGGTATTCACGAAGTATTTCTTTTTATGGCCTTTGAGAATTTCTTTGCTTCATCTCTGCCCCTTTGGGGCGGTTTTATTCGGTGCTTACGATACGACGAACGGTTATTCTTTCATTTTCCGCGGGCCTAGGATTAGGGTTTGTTCTGTCTGGAACGATGCCTTACAACATTCAAAGCAAGAATTCGGGTTCAACTCTAATTATAGAAGCATCTGGGGAGGAAAGCGGTAGACAAAAGGATTGTTATCGCTTTTGATTCCGTTTGACGACTCTATAATCATGTACTGAATGATTTCTTTGGCGTTTCTCAAAGTTGAGAGCACGGGGTCCTCAGCCGTATTATGACAAGAGAGAGATTTGGAACCACGCATTTTCCCCCTCATATTTCTCTGACATATTCTTGTCGATTGTGTCTTTGAGAATATCACTTGAATATTTATGTAGCCAATTGGATAATTATTCTTTTAGTATCTTAGTATTGAAAATGATTGAAACAATGCGATAGAATTTAGAGTTGATTTGGGCTGAGTTTTGTTAAGGAATACGTGGGAATAATTTCGTTGTTGTACCCATCCAAAACCTACCTTAACCGGCTGATTACCTATAGTAAAATCCAAACCATAAACACAGTTATCAACCCAAAGTTCCGTTTGATAGGAGATGTAAACAAAAAATACCGGGACTGTAAACTTGAATGGCACTAAGTAATTAAAACAATAAATTAAATAATTAAATAAATAAACAAAAAACACCACACACACAAATCAAAACAAATTATAATAAAGAAACAATAATAAAATAAATAAAAATAATAAAACAAACTCACAACCACTCGATCACTAGGGTGAGTTACGAAATAACTTTCACTCTCGTCAATCACATTCACACACACACACACTCAGGGTTTGCAAGGATCCCTCCTATGTCAGTGACCCGTCAATCACAGAAATACATGACAATAATTAAAGGTTGTAAAGAAGCAGAACAACTTACGTGAATACACAGTCACTTAATCACTCAAGTGTGCTCGAAAACAAGGACCTATGTGATTCACATATACTCACACGTTCAGGGTTTACCAGGATTCCTCCTAGGCCAGGGACCCACCAATCACACAGAAATAACTAACCGGAAAATAAGGGACTTCGGTAAAAACGCAATCACTCAGGTGTATCGGACCTTTGTGAAACGCACGCACTCACTCATTCAGGGTTTACCCAACGATCAATAGTCCAACGCTGTATCCCTGGTCTTCCGCAATTATATGTAAATATATATATATATATATATATATATATATATATATATATATAGTTTATTTGATAGTTGTGTCCATCCAAAAACCTACCTTAACCGGTAAATTACCTAATAAAATAAAATATATGCGGGTCGCGGTGGTCTAGCGGGTAGAGCGTTGGACTGCTGACCGGAGGGTCCCGGGTTCGATTCCCGGGCACGCACCCACCCAAGCTTGTTGATTTTTCGGGTACCAGATCTTCCTGGGAAACCATTACCGGCACAGGGAAAGGAACTAGCCCCCCTACCCTGATGTGTGAATATTCACACGCTTAGTACTGGGTGAACCCTGCCATCACCTACCCAACCGACCTTCGGGTTCATTACTGTGTTTATGGTAATATAAATATATATAGTATATACGGGTATATATAGATATCCTGTATATATCGATGATTTAGAGGCACTCACGAGAGCAATATGACATTTGGATGTTACAATGGAACACAAAACAAAATAGATATCACGTAAAAGGACTCTCACAATTTAGAATGCTTGAGCTTTCAGCCTGCTGTTGGGCCTTCTTCAGGTCAGACTGGAAGGTTTAGGCCAGGACATATGGAGTCTGTGTGGGGGAATTGTGGGGCATGCTGGGAAGGGAATTAAGTATGGCGATTAAGGGTGGAAATTTTAAAAGATCGGAAAGCCAGTAAATATGCGGATTCGCAAGTTCTCACCTCTATTTTGGTGACCGAGTCGGGTACTTACTTGCGTATATATATGCACACACATATATGTATGTATATTTTACACATAAATATGTCCTTCAATATTAAACTAATTCAAAATGTTCTCTGAAAAATTTCCCTTAAATTTTCGTAGGTGGTGTTGTTGCAATTGATATTGATACTACATGTAATTATAAAAATGTGTTTAGAATAATGTAATAAATAATCTATATACATCTACGTAGTTACTTCCAAGTCGCGGCAATGAGATGTGCCGTTCATTTTTATAGAGGTTACGTCATTAAAATTGAACCGCGTTCGATATAACTTTGCCGTCAAAATTAGGATTAGCTTATAAATAATGTGAATGTGCTAAAAATCATTTGATATATTTACTTAACATAATGAATATTATTTAATCTTTTGAAAATATCATAGAAAACAGCTTAATATAATTACTGATACTGAGTACAGCAAGGGCGAGAGCAATAAAACTCTCGCTTGAGGTGTGAGCATGGCACGTCTCAAGCGGTAACGTCAAATGGGCAGTTGTAGAATGGGTGACGGGGAGGCCAATGTTACACGCTCATCAGGTCTAGTTTTAAAGAAAACCTCATGTCAACGAGAGCAAATTGCTTTGCTGGTGTAAAATTGCAAATTTCGGGGATATTTCCACAAGGGTATACCCAGGGAATAGGAATAATTCCGGCCCTCAGTTCTAAAAGATATGAGCATTGGTGTTATAATGTTGCTCGGACTCTTCCTTGAAGTATTATACTTATAGAAGTACGATAAAGTACTCGTAATAAAGTTACGTGTATGTAAGTTCATTAAACAACGGATTACAGTGACGTCTACAGGTTGATTTTTTGCTTACACGATACCTACTTCGAGTGTCCTCTGGCGAAATCATGCAAGGTGTCGCTTCAAACAAGTTAGTATGAACAAAAATCATTAACGCGTTGCTTTCCGTAAGATTTTTCAATTCCATTATGTTATTATTGCTGAGGGCTACCATCAATTGCGAAGGCCTGAGCGGAGGCATATGGAGATAGATACGATTTTGACCATTCAATTTTTAAAATTTTACTATCGAGTAATGGATATTTAAGAAAACTCTATTGGCGGTTGATGGCATAATCTATGAACTCAACACAGAATGACTTCAAGATCAAATATGCCAGTTCACTAAAAAAAGTGAAAGCTAATTTATTCGTCGATAATTCTGGAATCGAAACAAATACTTCCAAAATGGAGCTACTTGATATTTTCGATGTAGTTCACATGCTACTTGAACCCTTTTTGCGTTTTTATACCCATTTTAGGGTAAATTTTACATTGAATTTCAGCAATCCATCTTATGCAATTTAGAGTACAAGGAAAATATTTTATGCCACTAAATGAATATTTCGAAGATCAGACTTTGGGTGAGATTCCCTCCATTTGGGATCGCTGACTGCCGCCGCAAACGGTACGGTTGAAGTTGCGAGGAGAGGACACATTTGGATGAGTTGATGTTTTGATTTTAGTCATTGCAATACCACATGTCATGCCATCAAAACTCTAAGTACATCATCCGCTTGCTACCAATAATTAATCGATAATGAAATAAAGTCCGCATGAGGTACTGCGATGTCTTCCCATGTGGGATAGCCAGAAAAAGAAACGCACATTGATAAAGGAAAGATTGAGATACGGCGAAAAAATGGCCGAGCAAGTTTCCCATTGGGTTGGAAAGGGTAATAAATAGTATAAAAGTTCCGAGTTGGAAATAAGAGTGAGGAAAGGAGCGCGGGGTGGAAATGAGATTAGATGAAAGGAGGGGGGGCGGTCGAACCTTTGATGGAACTTGGGATGACCGGGTAGATAAGGGGCAGGATAGCGTCTTGGGAGAGCATCCTTCAATTAAGGCCAGGGATACCATTTCTAGTCATTATCCCTTCAGGTGACGGGGGTGGGGGAGGGGGCCGCACCCCTCGTCTCCCCGCCGCACCACTCGTCTCCCCGCCGCACCCGCCCTGAAACAATAGCGGCCAAACTCCCTCCCGCTCCCAAGTTCGATGGACATCACTCTTCCCTCTCTCTCTCTCACACACTCTCCCCACCCCTCCCCTCCCCCCATTCCTTTCCTATCCCTCTTTTTCTTCTCTCCTCACTCTTAAAGCTAATACTTCGTCACACCTCTTTGCATTCAGACATACCATATAGGGCACTGACTGTGGCAAGCGTGCCACAATCACGTAGACTCTGATAAAAATTACATTAATAGTTAATGCAAGAAGTTTGTGAGAGTGACAGGAACATTGACTGATTCATAATGGGACTCATTCAAAAAACCGAAGAGTGCTAGCGAGAGAATGACTTTGTGTCAATGGACAGTCAAGTTGACCTCCGACTCCGAAACAATAATAAGTATAGCACTCCAGATAAACATATGATACCAGTCGGATATAACAAGATGGCAAGGATGGATCCAACATTTGAATCATTCATATGCACCCATTCGCGGTGTGCGACCAGAATATCCAATAGTATTCATCTCAAATATGCTGAGGAGGAGGAGGAATTGTCATAATCCATCATCATTTTTTATTTCTGCCCGCACGCATATCCATAAATATACAATAAGCTGCGCATTCTGCTGCGCGCCCCTTCTGGTGGCTTATCATTCCTGGCATAGGCGTGCAATTAGAATAAAACAGACGCATAATTTGAGAGCAAATTAATCACGAAAGTATTATTTACATTTAGCATTATTAGTATAACCTTCAATTTTCTCTTCTATACATTTTATTTTTCACCCTTTTAACCACAGAAAATATAATATAAAAAGTTCTTTTTACATAGATATTGTATTGACATATACATAGAAGTCAATTTTGACCTTCAAGTACCGCTTATTGAACTTTCTTTTGAGAGCTTGCGCTTTGTAGTGGTCTTTAAGGGTACATTTTCAGTTATACTTTCGCGAATCTCCGTGTTTCTGAGGCGACACATCGCTTTCCCCAGAATTTTAAACCATCGGTGAATAAATACCAAAGGGCATGAATCTTCCACCAGAAGGACTATTAAAACTGGAAAGGAACACTCTTACCACCCCAAAAGACCAAAGGCCGCATCCCTTTAAGTTTAATGGGCACGGACGCCTGCTGACCCCGCCATTCGAATATATTTTTAGATGATTTCTTCGAAGTCACACGGAAGTGTTGAATAAAAAACTTAGACAGTAACACACAGCACGAGAACACATAAAAAGAACACTCGCAATAATATCTTGATAATTTCGACGGACTCGAACTCCGTCTTCTTCGGAAGATAAGAAATGACTCAGCTCATGCAGTGCCTGCCAGGCTATTCTGCCGGTGCATTGGTTGGACGGTTCGCATAAACTCCTTGCGACTGATTACCGTAAGAACCTCCTACTTAATGCATTTCATTCAATCCAATTTTACTTAATTAAAGTTCGGTTTTTTTAATATTCCTCACGATTATTATCAAAAGGTAATCTACCGGATAAGGTAGGTATTTTAATGGACACAACTATCAAATAAATATTTTATAACTCCAAAGAAAACACAATCCAGCAACTTACTCTACAGATTATTTACTGCAAAATATAACTTCCTCTTTCATTACTTTATCAGTATCTTTGTAACTTCTGCCTGCCTCCATGCTGAAGATCGAAAGTTTTTTTCTGATTCTTCTTTTCATGGCGATTGTTTGAAAGGAACCTCTCGTGGCAACCGAAAGCGGAACCTTAAGAGTGCGAGGGGAAAGGATTGATGGCGGGGAATATAATGGAGAGAGGGGCGGGGAGCGAGGCGAAAGAGGGAAGGCCAGGCGGAAGTGGGAAATGAATGATGGGGCTAGTGGAATGTCCTCAATAGAAAGATACACTTGTAATCCGAATTGACGATTGGACCGCAGGTAAAATCAATTTCTCTTTCCGAAGCGGATCTTGGCTAACAGAGAATCTAATTTTGTTTACGAAACACGAGCGTTTTGTAGTTCCAAGCAGAGACAACTACATATTTGCACTCAATACCAAAATAAGCTGGTTACACTGGTCACATTTATTACAGGGAGAAGATATAATGCCATTTTTCAAAACTGCAGACGTCGTGCGACGCGACTTATAATTGATAAAACGTTAGGGTTCAGGACTCGCCTTGTCATCATGGTAATTGTAACATTAGTATTGAATAGAATCTACAAGTCTTAGTTGTATCATGTGTCGTATCTATGTTAAAACCCGAAGATTTTATCGCTATAAATATGCTTTAACAAAGTAGCGGTTTGATGTATCTCACGTCTCAGGCAAAGGCGAACCTTCTATATTTGCAAAATGGAATACGTTGGGGGATATCCCTCTTTCTGAAGAGTGTTTCACCGGCTGAGTGGAATACCACAAAACCTACAGAGAGAGGGGGGGGCTGAGAAAAGTTGATCGCTGGTCGCGGGGCAGGTTGGCCGGGACAGGGTTGATTGACTCAAGATTGGCGCGGTTCCTCGCGTATACGCTGCGGAGGTGTAGCAAAACAGGGATGAATATCTTAAAAAATATTTTAAAGGAAAGAAAATTCATCTCATGGAAGAGGAGAATGGAAGAATTTCCCTTCCTTTCCTTTCTCCGAGAAATTAGTAAGCGTATGGGTTCCTTCTCGTCGGCTGCGTCAGTATTTCGTCCGGATGTTGGCAAAAAATGAAGAAAGATACATTTATATAAGCAATAAGCCAGGGAGAGGGGTAAAGGGAAGGAGGGGGGAGAGACGAAATGAGCAAAAGGCATGGCTGATGTGGGGGGAGGGCCCGGGGCGTGTCGGCAGGGGGGAGAGGATCTGAACGGAGACGTGGCTCGAAGACTTAACGGGATCGGGAATAGGTTTCTAAGGGAGGGAGGAAAAGAGATGGGATGATGATGAAAGGGGAAAATCTGAAGTGACTTCTTACGGCCCAAATGAAAAAGGTGTCTCTCCTATATCAGGAGGAGGGAATTTGGATTCCTGGAGAGGGAAAGAGAGAGAGGGTGCTTCCTTTCGGAAAGTAGGCGAATATTTCGCTCGTTGCTTTGAATCTTCTATAATTTGCATTTATTGCATTCGTATTTGCCACCCCATTCGCTCTGTGGGGGCGGGAGGAGTCCGTGTGCCCTCAGACTGAGCACTTCCTTCGCCCCCCTCCCGACCCACCACGCCCTCTGGCGATCCCGTCGCCCCCTGCCTCCCAGGGTTCCCGATAAACAGAGACGAGGTATTCGCTCGCATAATTTTAGCGAATGGTCCTTCCATCCGTCATATTTCTCAAGCCAAAATTTTTGTTATAATTTCACGTTTGTTCCACGTCGCTGACCTTTCCATTACGGACTGAGGAGATCGCTTTTATCCGCTCATAAATTGGAAGGGAAAGTGATCACGTTTCAGTCATAGTTCTAAGAGATTGTTCACTCAAATTCAAGACAGTCGACGGAAAAAGTGTGCGCGGAAAGATAAAGTCTACCTTGGATGCAAAACTTAATGAAACTGTAACCGAAGGTAGAGTAATGGTGGTTGTGAATTAAGAGAGTGAACGGAATTTGGTGGGAGAAGGGTTCATCCAAAGTGGAGAAAAGCGAAATATTTTCGAAATGGGGGAAATGAGCGTGGTAGAATGCTAAGGGCGGGATCTTGAGGGCGATTGGATTTCGTAAAGCTATCGCGGCGGTTTGTTTCGTTCTTGTTTCGACGTCGGATACCGTCACGCCGCGAGTGCAAATGGACCGGAACGGAAGCCCTTTTTCCTTTCGGAAAATCGTTATTATGAATTTTGATTATTATTATCATGAAATTATGAAATCATCAAGTCACTATGAAAATTAAAAAGTTAAACTCTGGAAATTTCTGTTTGCCTATGAGGGATGAGATTCGGTTGGAATTCTCTAAGACATCTTTTTATTAGCATCTCTATTCAAAATTTCTATTCAATTCCCAGACGTCTAAGTTGACATTCATATCGAGGATTAGAACCGTGTTCTTGTTCAGATGTTCCCATTTTAAACTGATAAATTATTTTTCAACTCTTGTAAAATGTCAGCTCAATGGTCTCCATATCTTTGAAGAGCTCACACGTATATTTTTGGCTACGATTTACGCAGCTATGGAAACAATGGAACTCGACTGAAGATCCCGAAGACGTCGTGTAAGTGTTGACTCCAGCACCGGATACTCAGTGCCGCTTACCCTCCACTCCACAAAAATCACTCTCACACGAAGCTGTATTGTCTTACAAATCCCTGCGGATTACAGCTTATACCAATTGCAAATATGTTTAAGTTACTTAGTACAAAAGTACAAAAGTAAGATCGTATGTTGGCGTTAAAACTAACGTCCTTTCATAAGTTGGTATGGGTTAATATGTTATCGCTGAGTGCTATTAGATGCATCGTTTTGCTCTTTTACCTCTTCCCAGCAATTTTTAAAATACATTCACATAATTTTTAAAGAGTGGTTAAATGACCCGTTCCGCACCCTATTGATAAAGGCGCAACTATCTCCAAAAACGTTTTCCCGAAGAGTCGCTATTTAATGAAGTTTGCCGGTCAAAAGAAATTTCATACGAAACTGCGTTCGCCATTTCATTGCTCATTTCGACAAAACGTTCATAAGTTTTTCATTTTTAGTTAAGAAAATAATCTTTCATTTCAACTAAGGAGTTCTGTACTTTTCTACAAATAACCAACAGAAGAAAGTGTTTCCATCTTTTAAATGTTTTATCTGACAATATAATATAATGAAAATTGGGACTTTATTTCGGGAAAATAATTTGTTGAAATATTACCGATAATTCAATAGATCTTCTTTGTATTACATTTTGTGTTTCGGATATTGATTAAATATCATGCGGTATTTTCTCTCAAATGGTATATGAATATTTATGAAATTTTTAATTCGAAAAAAGGAGAAAGGATACAGTGGTAAGGTTATAAACCTCAGGAAAACCCAAACGAGAATATGGAACTAAGCTCAGTGGAGCATTGACTGAAGGTGGAGGACCAAGAGCGGAGCTACATGCTTCGCGAAAAACTTCCACAAAAGAATAAAAATATCTGCAAAATTCACGCCTTTTCTGAGTTTACTTTAATGGAAGATTTCGAAGGTGAAAATGTATACGCAAATGTACCCGATGCCGCGAAAACACTTTATAATGCGGTTTTAGAAATGTGGGGGAAGGACCTTCACACGGGATAAAGGTGGAGGTTATCCTCCCTTATTATGTCCTTACTTAGTGTCGCCACGCAACTGTGGAGAGTGAAGCCTCTTCAAGGACGAGCACGAGAATGATGAATAAGGAGGATTGCAACTCCGACACAAAAAGCTTCGCCGACTGGGAGAATGAAATGGATTGGCCGAGTGATCGATGGGGTCCGTGGTAATGTAAGGGAATGATGAAGTCTATGGATGGAGAGCAGGAGAACACTGATTGGACTCAAGAGGGTGAGGGCATGAAAGTCATAGCGAAAGGAATGACATAATTGAATCGAAATATCTGTGCCAAATTCCTAGAACCAGGCGAAATGTATTAAATAGTATTTCAATTTCATGTACAACCAAAAATGTCTGCGACAAGTAAAATATGTCTAACATTTGACGGTAAATGACCGCTGTTTAAATTGATTACTCACTTTTCAGAGTTTTTAAAAATGCAAGGGGGGTTCTTAAAATGGTATTACATGATGAAAAGTGAGGGTAAAAAAGAAAAACATCACACTTCCAAACACTTTTAATACTTCACACGACCATGTTATCGATGATGGGCATCATCATTACCTGATGATGATGCGCAGCATCGAAACAATGGTCGTGTGAAGTATTAAAAGTGTGTGGAAGTGCAAAGTTTTCTTTTCTCTTTCTTTCACCCTCATCATGAAGGAATTCCACTACGTTAAGCCTGAAACTGTTTGCTTGATGAAAAGTCAGACACATGACAGTTTGATATAAAAAGTTTTGCTCTCCCTGAATCATGCTCGTATATTCCTTTTCATAATGCATATATTTCCGAGAGAGGAGGCGCTTTAAGCAGGATTAAATTATTTTCCACGTTGAGTGAAGCAACAACGGAGTGTCAGGGGAGGGTGAGGGAAGGAGAATTTATCAAGAAAGAGTGCTTATATTAGCCCCTTCACCTGCCACGTCATGTGATGACGACCGGATATGTATGATTTTGCAGAGAACCGCAGACGTTTTGAACAAAATCTGGGTGGATAACTAGTGAAGCTTGCAAGTAGCCGTTGATTTTCGTGACAAGAGTGGTGGATGTGCAAAGTTTGCTAACACTTTCCTTTTTGCAAGCAAATACATATGTATAGATATATTATTATTAGGTAATATACCGGTTAAGGTAGGTCTCTGGATGGGCACAACCATCGAATAAACATTTTGTAACTCCCCACCAAGCAACTAAATCTACATCAGGTCCCTCTTCATCTCTGTGTACTTCTTTCATCCCTTCATCCCATCCAACATCCCTATCCTGTTCCTGCCCTTACCTTGCTTGTTCAATATTCTCCCCTCTATTACCCTCTTCAACATTCCACTACCGCTCAATACGCCTTTCATCCATTTTTCCTGCCTCCATAGGATTTCTCTCAACAAACCCCTCTCCTCACCCACAGTCTCCAGTACTTCCTCATTTGTTTTCCTTTCGGTCCATTTCATCTTCTCCATTCTTCTCAACACCCACATTTCAAAAGCCTCCAATCTACGTCTATCGCCCTGCTTCAGTGACCACGTTTCCGCGCCGTACATAGCTACGCTCGATATCAGAGTTTTAACGAGTCTTGTCTTAACCTCCCTACTCAACGTCCCCGTCATCAACTCCCTCCTCCTTGAGAAAGCCTCTTTGCCTAGCGCATTTCTTCTCCTTACGTCCCTACCACTTTGACCGTATTGGTCCAAAACACTTCCGAGATATGTAAACGATTCTACCTGCTCTATTTTTTCCCCGCATATTTTAATATTTAGCTTAGCGTTTTTCTTTCTGGAAAATCGTATAACCTTTGTTTTATTAATATTGATTCCCATCCCATATTTAACGCACTGAACCTCCTATTCACTCAACAATGCTTGCAACCCCTTGGCTGACTGAGCAACTAATGCTTCGTCATCAGCAAACCTAACCGATTTTACGAATTCCCCTCCGACTTCCATTCCTACCTCCAGTTCTTCCCATGCCTCTTTGATCATTTCCTCTACATATACGTTGAACAGTACCGGTGACAATGGGCAACCCTGCCTTACACCTCTTCCTGAAACTGCCCATCCGGATTCTCCGTTCCCCACTCGCACCTGAGCAGTCTGAGACATGTACAGGTTGCGGATCAGTGTCCTGTCCCTCCAATCCATTCCTATTTTCTGCAATACACGCAATAATTTTTCCCAATTCACTCTATCAAACGCTTTTTCGAAATCTACAAAACAGGCAAAAACGCCCTGATTGTATTGTATATTCCTCTCGACTAGTGATCTCATTACTGCAATGGCATCACGCGTACCTCTTCCTTTCCTAAACCCAAACTGATCATCCCCTAAGTAATCATTTGCCTTACTCTCTATCCTTTTGTTGATGATCCTGAGAATAACTTTAGCTGCGTGGGATATCAAACTTATTGTTCAGTAATGCTCACATGACGAAGCCTTTGCTTTTTTTGGAATAGGAACTAACACAGATCTCACAAAATCTTCCGGCCAGATTCCTTCCTCATAGATACTACGAATCAGTCCATATATGGCCTTCTTCCCACCTTTCCCTAACCAATTCAACATTTCTACAAGAATATTGTCCACCCCCACAGCCTTATTTGCTTTCATCTCATTTAATGCCCTTTCTATTTCATCGTCGAGTATGCCTGGACCTAAGCTATCTTCTTCTGCGTCATGTTCCTTTTCTATGTCTAACCTTTATGGCCTAAGTTCTTTACCATACAGTGTTTCTATATATTCCTTCCATCTCTCTTGGATTTTTTCTGGTTCAACTATTATCTTACCCCATTTATCTTTAACTGTTAGCACAGATCTTGCCTTCTTACTTCCCGATAATAACTTAACCTTGCTGGATAGAACACCAATTTCACCCTTCTTCTGTAAACTTTCCATATCCTCGCATTGCGTTTTCCACCATTCTTCTTTTGCTTTATTTGTGGTCCTTCTCAATTTATTGTTTAACTCTTTGTACTTCATTTTACCTAAATCTGTGTTTACATTTTTCTATCTTCTTCTCTCATCCATCTTTGCAATCATCTCATCCGTTACCCATGGTTTCCTTATCCTTTTCACGTTAACGGTTCCTATAGTGTCTATAGCGGCTTCCAATATCCCTTTCTTGATGCCTTCCCATTTTTCTTCGATAGTACTCAGTTCTTTACCGTCATCCATCATTTTCTCTACAGCCTGCTGATACTCCTTCCTCGTTAGTCCATTTAATGCTTCTAAATTCCATTTCCGAACCCGCCGCCCTTGCCTTATCTTCTTTAAACGAACGTTACATTTCATAACAACTAAATTGTGGTCAGAGTCCGCATCCGCTCCTGGGAAACTGTGCGAATTTATCACACTGTTCCTAAACCTGTGCCTAACCATAATATAATCTAACTGATACCTTTCTGAGTCACCTGGCATTTTCCATGTATACCTAAGCCTTTTGTAGTGTCTTAACCATGCGTTGGTGATGATAAACCCCTGCCTCCTGCAGAATTCAATTGCTTTCTCCCCGCGTTCATTCCTCGTGCCTAACCCATAGTCATCCACCTCACTCCCATCTCTTCCTTCGCCTACCGTCGCATTTCAATCCCCCATCACTATCAAATGTTTCCCTGCAGGAACACTCGCGATGACATCCTCTAACTCATCATACATTCTATCGACTTCTTCCTCCTTGTGGTTGCTCGGTGGCATGTATACCTGAACAATGACCAAGTTCGTCGGCTCTGCTTTAATCTCTACGAGAAAAATTCTATCCGTCGCTTGCTCTATGTTCACTACGGTTATTCCTACCCCTTTATTTAAAATTACGGCAACCTCTCGTTGGCTCTCGTCCCCGCCGCTGTATATCACTCTATAATTGTCACTCCAGTAATCCCCGCTATCCTTCCATCTCACCTCGCAGAGACCTAAAACATCTATATTACCTCTTTCCATCTCTCGCTTAATATTTTCTAATTTGCCTCTCCTCAACATTGTCCAGACGTTCCAGGCTCCTATTCTAACTACTTTCGCCTTCTTCTGAGTCTTCTGTCCTGCTGCAGTTATTTCTTCCCTGCAAGGGTTTCGTGGGATGACGACCGCGGAAGCCTTGCCTCTCCCGCTGCCGGGCACGACACACGGCCTCTTGGGCCGAGTCCCGTAGTTGCCAGGACTCATATTATCTATAGTGCCCATCATTATCTTCTTGGGAATGATAATTGAGGTGGTTTCCCGTTGCCTTCCTCAATAGTGGTTTTAACGTGACACCATCACTTAAAGGCCGCCCCACTGGGGTCAGACGCCATTACAGCCGCCTCATTGAGGAACAGACGCTTCGTGGGCTACCTTTCGTCTGGCCACTAACCTTCGACCTATCGGGCATGGGTGACCCTTCCAGGAGTAATTATTATTACTCCCGCCAGCACAGCTCTAGGGGTCATCGGAACACACAAGCCCTTCCACCACGACAAGGTTGTAGTCCATGGGAGGGATATATATATATATATATATATATATATATATATATATATATATATATATATATATATATATATATATATATATACATACACATTTACACATATTCTATACGTATCCTCGCGCAGTCCCTAACCTGTACCTTAATACTTTTTGTAATGAACTAAGTCCTGGGGAATTTTGACTACAAGCATTCTGGTCCCTTATCGTTCTTGGAATAAATCACATTTTAAACCTGTCAGTCTTGCAGTCTATCTCTCTCTAGTCTTATATTCGTGATCCCTTCGACCGTAATATGTTTGAGTTCGTATTATATCCTTGATGTCATCGGAAAAGGGCCCATCTTTAAATATTTTTAACAAGTTTAATCTATATTGTAAATGCTGCTGTGTAAGGGAATCCCAACCTAAATTGTCTAGCAAAGTGGATACGCTGCTGCGTTGGTCATAAACATTTTTGACAAATGTTGCCCCCCTCCGCTGAACTCGATCTAAATCATAAATCAAATTTATATTTTGAGGATCCAATGTACTGGCAGCATACTCTATGTGAGGCCTGACCAAGGCAAGGAAACATCGTTCCTTCACTTTTTCGTCGGTAGGTTACGATGGTAGGATTGATTTCTTTACATCCATTGCAAGTGCGACGTGAAATCGAATTTTGACTTTTCGCTCCAGCATTAGCGGTGGCGATTAATATTCGTGCCCCCTTTTTGCTGAAATATTCAGTTTTATCAATTTTTAGTCATTTCTCTTTCGTGCGGGAATGAATCATGCCCGAGGGAGTTTACATTAAGCCCGAGAAAAGCAACGAAACACTAATCCCCAATTTCTCCACTCGGAGTTTATTTCGTTTCCTCGCCGGAATTCCCTCGTATTGTGCCTCTCTCTCCGCTCTCACTTTCCCTCTCCGACGCGCGTTTTTACTGCCTTCAGAGGTGACCTCACGTTTCCATCCTTCCTGCGTCGCTCTTGTCCTGCAATTCGGTTTGCGAATTCTCACTTCAGGTGTTGAATAGTTTTTAGTCTCGGTCATCTTTCCGCAATCCCTTCCTTTAGACGTTCTGCCAGCATGTCTGGTCAGCGGCTTCATATTCACGGCGATTTTTCTCGTCAAATTCAATATTGAGAGTGAAAGCCGCGAAAATGAAAAATTTTTCAAATTTAAACACATCTAAGGAATGCTTTTGATGTTTTTTACGTACTCCCTCTCACCTTGGGCTTTTTTTTTGAACCTATTATGTTTGGCGGTTTGAAGACATATTTTTACATTTTAATGCAATGCTCATGTTACATATTGATCAAACGCTCAATTAGTCGATTTATTTGCATCCTTATTACTTTAGCGACCCTTTGGTACTTTTTCTACGTTGGTGTTTACCCTTCTTTGATCCCAAGATAGTCTCAGGCTCGTAAATCCCTTTTCTCTATCTATTTGGTTTAATCCTACAGCCATAAAGTTCTTATACATTATTTTTTCACTTCTTCTGAATCTCATTTGCGCACCGTTAATAAGTTTCCAATATTTTTGCTACCGTTGGAACAGTTTTTCCTTGATTACATTCGAAAATGCCTCACCTCATGTTAATGCTGCTCTTAACTGTATTCATATCATCGCATAATTGAGTCAGTCATATCCAAATAATTCCGTTGGTTTGCAACTCGGTATTCATTTGAGTCTCTTACTTAATTTTCCTTTATATTTGTTTCCTCCCTTTCTTCTCATTCGCGAAGCTTGCTTTTATTATTTCTAAACCATACCTTCTAATCTTTTTGTATGCACCGTGTTTACCGTATTATACATCTTCTGTCTTCTCATCCTTTTCAAATATATCTCCAGATTTCATGTAATGTGTCCATCCACTCAATGTACATGAACCTATTGCCTGTATCTTGGACAACCGTCCTATTTATTTTAGTCGTATGATGTGATATTATCTGCTGAGGATAGAAAAAGAAACTCTGCACTTCTGCATAAAAATTTAATACTTTATGTCGAAATGCAAAATTTCTTTCTCTTCCCTCATCATGAAGGAATTCCACAAAGTTAAGCCTTAAACTGTTATCTTATCTGATGATACATATTGTTTGTCGGTATCCAGTTTCTCTTCTCAGTAGACTATTTGTTATTCAGTCTAATGCTATATATATGCATCGCTTATTGGTTAAATGATTTAGTGGCGCTTTAAATACGCTCGATTCAAATCTATTTGTATTTTGGCCCTGGACCAAATAGAAATTGCATGGAACTTCATTGAATGAATTTTAATCCCATTTCAACTACACAAAATATGCAAGTACAAGTTATAATCCTTTAAAATAGTGTTTTAACAACGTTTATGTATTTTGTGTCTGATTATTAAACCAATGTGACCTTCTTCCTTAAAGTGCGTTTCCCGTAGAAACACATAATGACGGTCTACATGAAAGTTTTGAATTAAAAAAGTTACGGCAATAACTTTGGTGTTTTTATCTGTTATGTGTATACAATTTTTTTGGAACATCTAGTTTTATTAAAAAATAACCTGTTACTACAGAAATGAGTTTTTACGCGTGTGCTGCGAACATGGTCACAATCAGATTCTGAGCCACCGTAAGCACAACACCACTCGCGCGCTCCCCGCTCCGAAGCCATTTCGCTGGGGAAGAAGTCTTCCTGTTTTCTCTGTGGGAAAAAAAAACATTCTCTGACCAAAAGACCGCTTCCGGCGTCAGTTTGTGAAGTCGTTTAAACCACGTGATGTGGCACTCCCTCCACAGACGGAACGGCACCCCCCCCACACCGCTCGCTCGGGAGGCGGCTGCAGTTTCTCGCTTACCCCCTCCCTCGTCCCGTAAGAAGTTAACCCAATGCCCGCGCTGATGGCTGCTATTTATTCTCATCCCTTTCGTGCCTCTCCCCGGCCCCAATCTCCACCGCTGACCACCCCTCCCTCCCCCACCATTTTGCTTTCTCCACACCCCTGCCCGCCCCCTTCAAATCCAATTATTTTTAATTCCCGGCGATAATGAGTTGGAGCCACAAGACGAGCGGGCAGGCCTAATCCGGCGGAGGGGCGGTCGGAGGCGCGGGGGTCGACTGGCAATCGGGTGTGAGGAGTGCCGAGAGGGAAAGTGGGCGCTCCCGAGGGCTGTGGTTCGACCGAGGACTTGAGGAGGCCTCGCCAGGCGGGCGGGCCTCTCGAGGGGATCGTAAACCCCGAAGTGCTTGGGGCAAGGAGCGCAAGCCCCGTGATTTCTGAAAGTGGAGCTTCCCAGAAATGCCCCGATAGTTCCAGGTGGGAATTGCTTTGAATTAAATATATACATATTTTATGCAGTCATGCATTAAATATATACAAGTATATACGTAATTAACAATGTACAGGTATATACCTGTACATTGTTAATTACGATACTGAACTAAATTTATGGTTGCTAATACATATCCATTTGAAAGATCAAGGGAACAGTTGTTCAAAGTGTATAATTATTGTCATCGAACCTTTAACGTGATTCATTGATCCACCTCCTCGTATTGGATTTTTCGTGACGCAGTCGTCATGTCCCACGCTTCCTGATCATTTCAAACCTAACTCAGTGCCGTCGGAATAGTGATGGGGCGGATTTTTGTACGAAGACTTTATTACAACTTGTAATTAATTTCTTCGTTGATCTACATTATGTGTAGAATATGAAAAAGAACCAAAGGACTCCGAATGTATTCATGTTTCAATTATGACCTGATATAATCTCTAATTACGCTGAAAAAGTAAGTGTAAAATTCTTCTCATTGTTTATTATTGTGAAATTTGCAATGATACGATTCGACCATTATCGCCGAAGTGTTGCTCACAGCTGTTATTAAAATGTGTAGCACGCCTCGATATTGGAATTAAGTGGGAAAGGTAAAAATGTAATTCAAAGAGCAATAACGCGTGGGTAAAACAGCGGATATCTGGTAGCGAAATTGCTGGGTTGGAGGCGACGAGTGGTGGTATATGGCGAAAAAAACTTTCGCACTCGGGAGATGAGTCGGATGTGTTTTGTCTGAATTCGGCAAGTTAGGGTGTTGGGAAAGGAACGGCGACAAGGATGAGAAGTGAAAAATCGGGCGGAGGAAGGCGAAGTGAAAAGGTGTGGAGGAAGTTAGGGAGGCATTAATGAGGGTGAGATTCAAAGAGTGGTGTTTGGGGAGGAGGCTGGGAGAAGAGGCTCGGTTGGAGGAGGCCGTGTCCACCCACACTCCTCCTCTCGCCTCTGCGCAGCCAAGGCTCCCTGAGATCCATAACGTGTCCTATAGATCAGAAATCATAATAGTAAGAAACCGAATTAACTTCAGAAATATTAAAACTATTAAATTTGGAAGACGGAAAAAAATTGAGCATTGCAAAGATATCATGTGTGTGGGTTTTAAAGGGCTTTAGCTTGAATTCATACCATGTTTTATTTGTTGATTGTATACATTTGCATGCGTTTTCTTCTTAATTACGGGTGGTGCCTTAACATCCCCCGCCACACGCCCTTGCAGCGGCTTGCGGGGTATTAAGTAGATGTAGATTATATCTTCTAGCCGCATGATATTTGAGGAGGAACCTCCTTACATCGGGGAAGATATTTGAAAACAGATGCATTCTTCCGCATTTCATTGAAAATTTGAGAAATTGTGGCTAAACGGCTCTCATCATCCATCGATACCCACTGATTAAAAGGGTAACATTCGTGAAGGATGGATGCTCTGCTTCATCCAACATATTGTAGTAAAGTTGAAGAAATACACTCTCTCCTCAACTTTGGCCTTGAAAGGGTGATTGCATTCCGAATTAAGTTTTTCATTTACCTCACAATTGATCAGATTATTTTTCTCACCTCGCCGCCAGAATTGTTGTATCTCCATTTTTACAATGGAATGTTTTGCCTCCAAATATACATATATTGCCCGACAACAGCCACAAAATTGAAAAAATCATTGTTTGCTCGCCTTAAATTACCACAATTATAGTTAACTACTGTGTGGTAACTGCGCAAAGAATAAATGGTAAAAATGTAAATTAAAATGTTTATCCATACTTTCATTGACAGCCTGAATTAAAAAAATATCCATTCGTGTGCTCAAAACTGAACGAAAAAGTCCATCAATGAACCAATGGAAATTTTTTCCCTGTTAAGTCTTCATTTTGAGCTCAAGTTTATGTTTTGCTTAAAATTCGAGTTTGCTATTTCAGAGGGTCTATTCCAATTGCGAGTGACTTGCTCAATATTATTAAGGTGATGGAGCAGTTATTTTTTTTGGAAAGGGTTGAGTGAATGGATAATGAAAGAGGGGTGAATAGAAAGGAGGGGTAGGGTAGTGTTGACTTTTTGGATGAGGTTTGAGAGCGTGGGAGGCAGAGGGTGGAATACGAGATGGGAGAAAGGGAAACCAGGGAGAGTCGGACCTTGTGCCGGGCCGGCAGGCGATGCGACGGAGGCCGGAGCGGGACGCAGTCGAAGAAAGTCATTTCTGGAGTCAATGTGTACTCATGTAATTCTTCAAATAATAGAATATTATTATTAAAATGATGTGTGCGTCAACTATGAACAATATCGGAATTTAATGTTTAATTTATATCATTATAATTAATACTCGAAGCATTATTGAATATCTAAACACATCTGTATTCTGAAAGTTGGAGAACAACACAAAATTTGTGTGCATACTATATATATATATATTCATTCACATAGAAATAGAGATAAGTTAATGGGAAAGGAACACACAAAGTGTTACCATACATCTGTAATCTGCATTTTTCAATACCTTTCTCAATTCCATGTGGCGCTGGCGAGTGCCGATTGGCGTCGTCCTTGAATCTTTCGACTCCCCAGCTTCGTTTCCTAGGGCAACAATGAAGTTGCGGAGACTGCATAGCATGTGGTGGGTGACAGCCGATGTCATGGTGGAATTGTTAATTTATGGTTTTGACGTGGAGCGACGTGTGAAATTTTCGATCCGTTATATATATACATTGACGTCGTGGAAGGTGATTTCTGAGGGATTGGAGAGGGAAGAGGAAGCGTTGATGGAGGAAATGAATAATAGGAATCAACGCCGTGTTATTAGAGAATAAATATATAAATAATCTCACCTAGAAGAGAGTTGACAGAGATTAACGGTGGAAAAGCATTTTTTTCGGGGTGACCAAAGAAGGGCTTTTGGCATAAAGGGCTGGATGGAATGTTCGATATTGAATGAGAAGGAATTGTGGTTGGACATTGAGTGGGAGAGATTCAGACGCCATTCAACGCGGGAAATGTGTGGAGTTAGGGTGGCGAAGCGATGTGAGACCATGAGAGTGAGGGATTTGCAAAGGGATGCTATTATTTGGCCGTGATGATTTGAGTGTCCTTGGGGAGAGAGATTGAGTGGCGAAGGTTGCAGAAATGGCGCGTGTCTTTCACATCGGATGGTGGAGAGTGGACCAACGGTTGGATGTTGTGGTTGACAAAAGCGGGCATTTTCTCTGTCTGCGGATTGTGAAAAGGTACGTTGAGTCTGCCTGGGATTACGGTTTTGTGTGTTTTGGGCCGAGTATTCGAGTATGTAGAAGCGAGGAAAGCGCATGTGGGGTTGGCTAGGGATGGAAGTGGAAAATCCGTCGAAGGGCCCATTACTATCTCTGAGAATGGGGATGATTTCTGCTCGAAAGTAGTCTCAAGTTAATCGCCTGTTTCTAGCGGCCAGTTTTCTTTACCAGTCCCTTCTTCTCCATTGACGTGCCACCCCCTCTCAGGCCAATATACGTTTGTGCAGATCGGCAAGATGGCCGTCGTGGGCATTCACTTTTTCGGCCAGGAATTAGTCGGAGGAAACGAATCGAATATCGAAAAGGGGAATAAAGTAACGAGTAGTTTAGATAAAGCCAACATATTAAACTCATTTTTCCAGAGTGTTTTCAACATATCCTCACAAAATACACCCGAGAACCTTCCGAAAATATTTCAGCATTCAATGGAAGCAATCAATATTTCCACCCGCGGAATAGAATTACTCCTTAAAAACATAGACCCCAACAAATCTCCGGGACCTGATGAGATACCGGCACGTGTGTATAAAGAACTGTCGGCTGAAATTGCCCCATATCTAGATATAATATTTAAGAAATCATTAGCAGAAGAAAGCGTGCCAAACGGCTGGAAGGTAGCTTCGGTAACACCCATATTTAAAAACGGAGACAGGGAGGACCCCAGTAATTATAGGCCAATATCGCTGACTTCCATTTCCTGTAAGATTCTTGAACACATCATTGTTAGTTCCATGATGAGGCACCTCGATAGCCAAGATTTATTAATTAATAACCAACACGGCTTCCGCAAGGGTAGATCCTGCGAAACTCAACTCGCACTTTTTGTACATGATGTATTAAACTCCGGTGAAAGTAATATTCCAGTTGATGCGATATTCCTAGATTTTAAGAAAGCTTTCGATAAAGTCCCTCATTGCAAATTACTGGCGAAATTGGAAACCTATGGAATACACGAAAGTATTATTAACTGGATTAAACAATTTTTAAGTGATCGTGTCCAAACAGTCGTCCTGGACGGTGTATCATCCGATACTGTCAAGGTCACGTCGGGGGTACCACAAGAAAGTGTCATAGGCCCCCTCCTTTTCCTTATTTACATAAATGACCTCAGTACCGTAGTTAATAGCAAGCTCCGTCTTTTCGCCGATGATGCAGTAATTTATGGGGACATCCGAAGTCACGAAGACAGAGTCGTGTTAGCCAACGACCTAGATGCAATTCAAAATTGGTGCGATACATGGCAATTGGAATTGAATTTTAAAAAATGCGTAGTAATACATTTTTGGGAAAAGAGTAATTCCCTCCCTTATAGTTACAAAGTGAAACAAACCAAAATCGCGAGGGTAGATTCCTTTAAATACTTGGGTGTAACAATTACTCACGATCTGTCCTGGGGAAAACACATACGAGAAATATGCGGTCGTGCTAATAAAAAATTGGGATTTGTGAAAAGAGTGCTAGGTAAATGCGACGAAAAGGTGAAAGAACGATGTTTCCTTGCCTTGGTCAGGCCCCACCTAGAGTATGCTGCCAGTATATGGGATCCTCACAACATAAATTTGGTTTCGGAATTAGATCGAGTTCAGCGGAGGGGGGCTAGATTTGTCAAACATTGTTATGACCAACGCAGCAGCGTATCCACTTTGTTAGACAGTTTAGGTTGGGATTCTCTTACACAGCGGCGTTTCCAATATAGATTAAACTTATTAAAAACATTTAAAGATGGGCCCTTTTCCGATGACATCAAGGATATAATACGAACCCCAACGTATTACGGTCGAAGGGATCACGAATATAAGACTAGAGAAATAGACTGCAAGACTGACAGGTTTAAAATGTAATTTTTTCCAAGAACGATAAGGGAACAGAATGCTCGTAGTCGAAATTCCCCAGGACTTAGTTCATTACAATAAGTATTAACGTACAGGTTAGGGACTTCGCGAGGATGTGTATACATGTGTGTATGTATGTATGTATATATATGTATGTGTGTATATATACATATATATATGTATATATATTTTTTTTCCTACAGGTTCCCCCCACCTTTCCTCACCTAACTCCCAACCCCCTCAACCCTTACCCTTCCCTCATGGTGCTACACCCCCTGCCACACACCTTTTTGGTGGCTCGCAGGGTACTTATGTAGATGTAGATGTAGAATCGTCAGGTCACCTCCACTGACTGCAATTTTTTTTAAATATCGAAAAGCATTTTTTGCAGACTTTCGCCATTGTTTCTTTTCGAACACGCCCTTGCCAATCCCACCAGTCGGGGTAACCTCTTCCCCTACCACACTTCCCCGGGATTTTTCAATCTTTGGTGGGTGAGTGGCACGAACGATTTCGGCGACGGCGGCGGCAGTAAAATGATATAATCTTCCCGCGGTCACCCACAGTGTGTTCATTTTAATTTTTCCTAAGCTGACTTCCGTTCTGACCGTTCAACCTCCTGTATGTATTTATTTTCTCCTACATCATGCACTGTCAGTTGCCAAGGGAGCAATTGGCAGGTCAACTTAATTAAATTCACATAATGATGCGTTCGTGATAGGACTGCCAACTTCCATTGCAGTCCATGTAGAGATGATTCGAATTTGTTTTGGGTCCTTAATGTTGTTGCTTTCACGATATTTATGTTTGAAAGAGGTTCTATGCGTGTGTTTCAGAAACTCCATTCCAGTTTTTCGTGTGGCTCGGTCACATTCCTCCTGCTACAGTTTTGGAAGAGTCCGGCCGTTCTTATGTCAACCGGATCTAATTACTTAATCCAAACTATTTTCTTGAGTTATCATTTCCTTCTCGTCTGAACTTTAAAATTATTTACAAGTGTTCATGGATTAAATTCACTATCTCTGAAGTTATAAAATGTTTCTAGGATTTACCAGGGCTGCCTTATCAAATGACACTCGATATGCGCCCTCGTCCTTAAATCGTGTGCATTCAACCGAATCTTCTCTCTCTTTGGCAGGCGCGCCAGTAATTCGGACGGCGGCAACGTCTGCGGCGGCGCCAGTGGACTCAATCAGATATCCGGACTCTCGGTGTGGCTCAGCGTCCTCTTGGGGGGGCTGTCCATGCTGGCCAAGGAGACTGGGGTCACCGTGATGGTCGTTAATTTGGCCTACGATGTCTATCGATCGTGGCCGTTCATTAAAAGGTGAGTGAGTCCCCACTAACAAGTTGGGCGGAGGTCACGTCTGCTCCTTCCATTTTATTGGCCTTCGCAAAATAAAGCATTCCACTCAGTCGTGTAGATGAGCCCTCCAGTGACTGGTCCACTTGCTAATGTTAGTTTAAACTTTAGAAACACTTCTCGTGGCCAAGCGTGACTGGCTTTCCCATCATAAAAACTACTTCAGAGTGTGCAATATTTTCAAAATCCTGAAAACTATATTATCTAGGAATTGAATCAAGACCAAGCCTGGTCTTAATTCAATTTCTAGATAATATAGTTTTTCTGATAAATATCGATCTAAATCTCAACCTCTTCATAAAGTTTGTAAAATGGGCAGTCGACAAAGGTCAAAACATGTTTCTCCATTTGTATATACCCAATATTCCACCAACCGCCGCAAGGGCGTGTGGTGGGGGGTTGTCAGGTCACCACCCAAAAAGGAGAACAAAACGACATGCAGAATCAACGCATGCATGCAAGCCTATAGCGACATTGTCGTATATATTCATGGATTCGTATATATCTTTTCATTCTACACGCATGCAAATATATTTACTATCATCTAACAAATAATTGCACTTTAGGATGCAGTAAGAAGCTTATTCAATAAGGTACAAATATATTATTATAAAAAACAAAATTTGTGGAGAAGTGCAAATTTTGTTTTCCTTATAATAACTCGCAAGCTAGAAATTGATAAATAATACATGCTTGCGTCTTTATCGAAGTTCTGTTCCTTGTTTGTAGCAAATACTTGGTCTAAACTTAACACATTAACGGATGTAATAATTAATAATCATTAATAACATATCCAACTGTCATCAAAATCTTTCTGGTAACTCAAGACCTTTTGGAATGCTCGTTATTAGTTTAATTACCAATAAATTATTTTACTTCGACTTTGAAATTCATTAGAAAATAAATACGATGGGACTTATCACTACGAAAATATTCTCTTGTTATTTGGAAAATTCAATTATATTTGAAACTTTAAGTCAGTTAGATAGATTAAATCGATTGATGTTTTAGTGGCTACTTAAGTCTCCCACTTTTGAATAAAAGCAATTGTACTTCGAGCCAATTGATTTTGTAACGGTCTTGAATAATCCTGTTAATTAGAGTTACATCCTCTGCGGATGGATAATATCTTCCACGGAGCGAATTCACTTTCGATCCTCAATTTGTGAGATCTAAGCATTTCTCACGTCCTCTCTTTCTCATCCTCTCAGGACCATTGTGGAAATCCGCTGGAACGAAGAGACCTTGTTATTTTCGAGGAGGGCTGCCAAGGTCCTGATATCGGTGAGTATCCCTTTCCCTTCCCCCTTCCTTCCCTTCTTTCCCCCTCCCCTCGCCCTGCAGACGCCCACTCCCTTCGTCGGTGCATTTGATTTTGAAGTGGCCTGTCGCCGATCTAACGATCAAAACACGACTCCCAGAACTAAGCCTTCCTCCGAAGGAAATAAATGCCTAAGGATTGAATCTAGTCATTTCACTTGACCGCGAGCAGTACGCCACTACTGCTTTCTTCCCCGTTTTAAAAATTCCCCTCTCCATTTGATGGTCACTGGACTGACAGAAATACTGGTAAAGAGTCGTCTATAAATGTTCAAATATTGGCTCTGGAATTGACACCTTACATACCTAGTCATTTTTAATCGATGGCAATAGTGACTATATAAAAAAATACAGTTAAAGAAAAACTTCGAAACACAAATTATTGGCCCAAAAGAAGAGAATCCACATCACATTAACATCAAATTCCCAATCGTCCAGAAAAAAATCCAAAATTAAGCTGTTACATACAATTTTACATATCATCTCTAGGTGGCATGAAGATTATACTATGTACAGAAGCCCGATTCGGAAGGTTAAGACATTAGGTGTGTTAATTAAAATTGGCAATTTTTCACAAAATAAATTTTATTAATGCGACCGGTTTCAATGTAACTATATCATCTTCTGGTAACAGTCATTTCTCATTGTCTACTATATATGCTGAAAAGCAAGTAAGGGGATGGTAGTGGAAAATGGGGGAAGAGGGAGGGGAGGTGGAAGGGCGCATGGGTGACTATGTGAGTGGGGGAGGAGAAATGGATGGGGACGACAAAACAGTCCGGAGAAAACCTTGTGGCCGGATGGAGGGGGGATCTCGTTGAGGATGTGTCCCACGGTGCGGCGCCATGCTCCTAGGGCCGTGGTGGAAGGGGATGAGATCGGGGGTTTTTCCCCGGGGTCGTTGACTGGGCGCAAGGTATCAAAGAACAAAGAGGTGTGTAAAAATGGTAAATAATTGGAATCACTGTCTATTATGGTTCCAAGGGGGGACGCCCTAGCGAGGGTATAGGAAAGCGTGGAGTAGGGAATTCCCAACAAATGTCGAAGAGAGTGGGGGGGTGGGATTAGGGTTGGGTACTGTCCCGCGGCGTCGAACCTTCACTCATCGTCCGTGAAGAAAAAAGGTGGGGAAGCGTGGTCACCGTGTGCACAGGGGGAGGGGGGTAAATTCCATATGAGTAAGGACAAGGAATCACTGGTCACAAGTCCGTCGAGGGAAGGTGATGGAGAGGAGGGGGGAGGGTGAAGATAAAAATTGGACTTCGTTGATGAGGTCCAAGTCCTCGCGATGTAAGATTGTCAGCTGTTCCATGGCATCCAGCTTCCTTCCTTTTTCAAGGTTGTGAAGCACTTTGAAATCGAAATTGCGGAAATGGTTGCAATCAAGTCGATGTTTGGCAAATAAAGAATTGGTATGACATGTGATATAACCTTCCCTGTGTCCACTGATACGTGTCGAAAAACTCCTGCCTCTCTGGCCAATGTAAGTAGCTCGACATTCACACCGAATTTCATGTACACCACTTTTGTTATGGCATTTTATAGGGTCTTTGTTTGAGCATAAGGCTTTGTATGGAGTATTGGGGGTATAAAATGAAATGCGAAAATCATCTTTGGGAAATTTCTTGGCGATTTTATGCGAGACGGAGTTATGGAATGGGAGTTTGCACCACTTGCGCTCTGAAGCAGTAGTAACCGCAAGAGAAATGTTTAACTTCAAGGCCTGTTTCTTCAGCTTTTTCTTCAGTAGATTGTCTATTAAGTTGACACGATAACCGTTCTTAAGGGCTATGTGCTTGATCGTCTTGAAGTCTCGTTCAAAGTTAGATTTGGTCAAGGGGATACTGATTAGTCTGTGGATCATGGGATTGAAGCTGGCTAGTTTGTGGGCGATGGGGTGACGGGAGTCTGAGGGTATCACTTGATCAGTGTACGTGGGTTTTATAAATATTGAAAACGTATGTGTTGTCTTTAATTTCAATTGTTAGATTCAGGAAATTGATTTTATTGTCAACTCCCGATTCCATGGTGAAGGTTATAGATGGATGAATGGAGTTGTTGAATTGTAAGAATTTATCTAGCTGTCTTTCACTGCCTGTCCAGCAGCATAAGAAATCATCCACATAAAAAATCCACAAAAAATTTATTTTGTGAAAAATTTACAATTTTAATTAATCATGATATTCCACCACATCACGCCTGAAATGTCTCTTTTTATACATTAGGTGTAACTTATAAAGTTGCAATTTTGTTTTTCCGTAACATTTTTTAATTGTATTCTTCCGATTAAACATGAGCTTCAGAGAATGTAAAAGGGATTACAAAAGTAGTTAATAAAATTATATTTGAGTGAAAATGGGAATGAGCTCGCTAATGCTCGTAACCCGGGGACTAACATTCCCGATTCTTGTTTCGTGAAATAGCCAAAACCGTGAAAACAAATCTCCGTCAATTGATCATGAAGTCATATAGAATGACAAAAAGATTATTAATTAGCCTTTGTATTCTTTTTCCATCTCCTCCTCTTACTCTTTAATGAATTTGATCATTTCACATTTTGTTAATGTAGTAATAATTTTACTTGTTTGGGAATTGAAATGTCGTCCTCTAAATATATTATTATTATTGATATTCTATCGGTTATTATGCATATATAATATTAATGAATGTGCGTCATAAATATTTATTATATAATATATATTTTATGTAGGTTTTGGATAAACACGGATCATACAACGGTTAAACGAAGAGCCCCTTGCTTCTCCTAAGAGAACCCAACCCGACAGCCATCACTCACTACAGTAAACCCCTCCTCATTTCCGCAGACTTCCTTCCTCCCTTCATTCTGTCCCATAGCCATCCATCCCTTCCTCTTTTCTCTAACGCTCTCCCCTCGACCGCAGTCTTATTCTCATATTCTTTTTCTTCGTCTATGTTTTTTGGCTCCATGTGTTTGCCATATGTTTCTTCTACATTCTCCTTCTTGGAATCCCCTTCTTCATTTCTGAAAGTGTTTTAACCCTCCTGTACACCGCACCAATTTCACGTATCCAGTGTTAACTCTCTATATACTCGGAGTACTCTTTGCAGCGTTTTTTGGGCACATGACAATTTTTCGCCTCATCTTTGCTTCAGTTTTTAACAAATATTTCCTATTGTATAGACTATTTTTTTTTCTATTTTGCTCATTGCAGCTTGTAAAGATAACTGCTAAAATACATCTTAAGGCAACGTAGATAAGAAGCTTTAAGGTTAGTATTCTCTCCCTTTTCAAGTGTTACTTCAGCGACCCCAAGCTGTCCTTTTACTTTTTGCTCTGCCTCAGCCATTCGCTCGGGATCGTTTATTCCCTCTTTTGAGGTTTATTATTTTACTATCACACTTAATGCTTTATCCATCGTCGTATTGTGGGTAATGATAACGCTTTTCTAAACGATTAAATTATATTCCCGATATATTTTAAAACCTTTTGCCGCAAGTTTGAGGTACCTCATACTTGCGGCAAGCGGGTCGCGATGGTCTAGTGGGTAGAGCGTTGGACTACTGACCGGAGGGTGCCGGGTTCGATTCCCGGGCAAGGCACTCTGGGCACCTGCAGCTCCACCCAAGCTAGTTGATTTTTCGAGTACCAGATAATCCTGGGAAACCATAACCGGCACAGGGAAAGGAACTGGCCCCCATACCCTGATGTGTGAATACTCACACGCCGTCGGGCTTGGTACATGGGTGAGCTCTACCATCACCTACTAAACCGACCTTCGGGTTGATTACTGTGTTTTTTTTATACTTGCGGCAAAACAATCAATACATAGGTAATTTAGAGATATTTTTGAAATAAGATTTTAGAAATCACTTTTACTGGCATAAATACATGCTTCCACCTCAAATCTTTTCAAATTAGGATATGTACATACTATTATGAAGTTTTCCACGCTTTTTCGTAAAAGTATGTCACAACACTTGAGATACAAGGACAATTTTGAGGACAGAAAAACTAGGAAATATATGTATAACGAGAGATGGAAAGAGGAAAATACAGACGTTATAGGGCCGTGCGAGGTGAGACGGTAGGATAGCGGGGATTACTGCTAGTTTCTTCTTCAATGGTGACAATATTATTTAAGGAAAAGAGAGGAAGAAGCATGGTAAACCTGGAGCAAGCAGACTGCAAACATACGTAGGAAGAAGTCGACAGAGTTTACAACCTCATGCGGTTTTTAGGAAAGGGAAAGGCTAAGTCAAATATTAAAAAAGGAATTCATAAACTAGATGAGGTGGAACAGTCAACATATTTAGAAAGTGTTTTGAACAAAAATGGTGAAATCTGTAGCTACAAAAGAGAAGAATTGCACTAGGCAAAGAGGCTTTCACAATGAGGAAGAAATTAATGACGGGGAAGTTGAGCAAGGATGTTAAGAAAAGGCTCGTTAAAACTTTGATATGGAGCGCGGTTTCGTTCGGCGCGGAAACATGGTTATTGAAGCAGAATGATAGACGTAGATTGGATGACTTTGAAATGTGGGCGTAGAAAAGGATGGAGAAGATGAGGTGGACAAAAAAGGAAAATAATGAAAAGGGCTAGCATGACAAATACCAGATGCTACCCTAAGCGTTTGATTGCTAATAACAATACAGTCATAGTTTAACAATTAAATACTCCTTTAGCATTTATTTTGGTATTTTACAACTCCTGGGGTTCATAGAATTGATTTTTTCCCCTGAATTCGTGAATCCATTTGAATTTTTTAGTGAGCTATCGTAAATCCTTATCTACTCAGCTTCTCTTTATCGATGACCTATTTCCCGCTTTTGTATTGAACTATTCTGCAATTATGTTTTACTTGTGTATTTGAACAGCTCTCGATGGGCCTATTCCGTTATTTAAAATAGGAAACCTTAATTAATAACAAAGATGCATGACTGGCCTCGAATTTGTGGACTTGCCCTTCATATTTTTGAGTAAAAATAAAAAATTCCGCCGACGCTTAAAGTTATCATTTCTAACTGAAGGTGATGCAAATTAGCGAGATTATAGAAAAGTGTTGTTCGGTCTTTTGTGGCGTGCTACTTGCAAAAGATTTAATTATTTTTTGTGGCCCTAATTGTCCTTGTGCACGGAGAAGATCTACTATTAAGCGTCTCTTTTGGCTTCGCTGCCAAATATTGGTCCTCAATCACTCCAAGGCTTGCTCTACTTGGCATCTCGACTAAGATGACCCTCTTGTTTGACTTGCTCCTTGACCTCAGCGCAGATTGCAGCGCTCTATGCAGATGGCGTGGAATGATCCCAGCGTATCTCACCTGACAAATCATGTCCGACCCGTACGCCTCTCCACCCGTGCGATCCCACGACCGTGGGATCGCTCCGCAACTAATGCAAAGCGCTAGGATACAGAGGCGCTTCCGATGGGCCGTGTCAAGCAGTTAGGCAAGCGGCCAAGAGGCGTTATGGCCGCAAGTTCGAATCTCGGTGCGGGCACATATTGTGGATAGGGAACGAGGCTTGAGAAAGGGTCGCTAATAAATGGCCGAAAGTAAGCCGAGTAAATTCGTTACATTACATGGCTTTATATTTTCTCTTCAGAACATGGCCTTAAATGGTAAAACTGGGAAATAAAATATGTATTATGCAAGGTCTGTGCCAAAAGTATTAGGACTGAGTCGAGATCGAAAAATTTATTGCCAGAATTGATAGATTCACTCAAAAATCTTGGAAGTAGCACCCTTATGCGTCCACAGACTGTTGCCAGAGGGTTTTCCACGCCTCGTACGCATTCTGAAAGGCGGCGTCCGGAATGCTGCTGAGCTCCCTCGTCACGGTCTGTTGTAGCGCTTCCACGGAGCAGTAAAGACGTCGTTTCTGCACGAATGTGAGGCTAAGGGAGAAGGAAAAGTCTGGTGGGGCATTGTCTAATAAATTTGAATCCCCGCTCTCATGGTTGAAAAGCTCTTGGCAGATCCGCATCCGAAATTCCTTTACCTCCTCCGCGAGCACTCGCGGCACCAACTTCGCATACACGCCTTTCTTGCATCTGAGGAAAATAGTGAGTTACGCCGGTATAGTGGAGGGAGTAAGAACACGCGCATCCCAGATAGACCGGAGGGGTGGCAGACCAGGAAACATGTCAAATACGCTGAAACTGCATATGATAAAGCCCTTTCAAACGAATATGACCCCACACGGATTATTATTATTAGGTAATCTACCGTTTAAGGTAGGTTTTTGGATGGACACAACTATCAATATCAACATTTTGTGACTCCCCACCTATCAAACTAATCTATATCAGGTCCCTCTTCATCTCGGTGTACTTCTTTCCTCCCTTCATCCCGTCAAACATCCCTATCCTGTTCCTGCCCTTTCCGCGCTTGCCCAACATTCTCCCCTCTATTACCTTCTTCAACATTCCACTACCGCTCAATACGCCTTTCATCCATTTTTCCTGCCTCCATAGGATTTCTCTCAACAAACCCCTCTCCTCACCCACCATCTCTAGTACTTCCTCATTTGTTTTCCTTTCGGTCCATTTCACCTTCTCCATTTTTCTCCACACCCACATTTCAAAAGCCTCCAATCTACGTCTATCCTCCTGCTTCAGTGACCACGTTTCCGCGCCGTACATAGCTACGCTCCATATCAGAGTTTTTACGAGTCTTGTCTTAACATCCCTACTCAACGTCCCCGTCATCAACTCCCTCCTCCTTGAGAAAGCCTCCTTGCCTAGCGCAATTCTTCTCCTTACGTCCCTACCACTTTGATCGTATTGGTCCAAAACACTTCCGAGATATGTAAACTGCTCTACCTGCTCTATTTTTTCACCGCCTATTTTAATATTTAGCTTAGCCTTTTTCTTTCTGGAAAATCGCATAACCTTTGTTTTATTAATATTTATTCTCATCCCATATTTATCGCACTGAACCTCCAATTCACTCAGCAATGCTTGCAACCCCTTGGCTCACTGAGCAACTAATGCTTGGTCATCAGCAAACCTAACCGATTTTACGAATTCCCCTCCGACTTTCATTCCTACCTCCAGTTCTTCCCATGCCTCTTTAATCATTTCCTCTACATATACGTTGAACAGTACCGGTGACAATGGGCAACCCTGCCTTACACCTCTTCCTAACACTGCCCATCCGGACTCTCCGTTCCCCACTCGCACCTGGGCAGTCTGAGACACGTACAGGTTGCAGATCAGTCTCCTGTCTCTCCAATCCATTCCTATTTTCTGCAATACACGCATTAATTTTTCCCAATTCACTCTATCAAACGCTTTTTCGAAATCTACAAAACAGGCAAAAACGTCCTGATTGTATTCTATATTCCTCTCGATTAGTGATCTCATTACTGCAATGGCGTCACGCGTACCTCTTCCTTTCCTAAACCCAACTGATCCTCCCCTCAGTAATCATTTGCCTTACTCTCTATCCTTTTGTTGATGATCCTGAGAATAACTTTAGCTGCGTGGGATATCAAACTTATTGTTCTGTAATCCTCACATGACGAAGCCTTTGCCTTTTTTGGAATAGGAACTAACACCGATCTCACAAAATCTTCCGGCCAGATTCCTTCCTCATAGATACTACGAATCAGTCCATATATGGCCTTCTTCCCACCTTTTCCTAACCATTTCAACATTTCTACAGGAATGTTGTCCACCCCCACGGCCTTATTTGCTTTCATTTCCTTTAATACCCTTTCTATTTCATCGTCGAGTATGCCTGGACCTAAGCTATCTTCTTCTACGTCAAGTTCCTTTTCTATGTCTAACCTTGTCGGCCTAAGTTCTTTACCATACAGTGTTTCTATATATTCCTTCCATATCTCTTTGATTTTTCCTGGTTCAACTATTATCTTACCCCACTTATCTTTAACTGTTAGCACAGATCTTGCCTTCTTACTTCCCGATAATAACTTAACCTTGCTGGATAGAACACCAATTTCACCCTTCTTCTGTAAACTTTCCATATCCTCGCATTGCGTTTTCCACCATTCTTCTTTTGCTTTATTTGTGGCCCTTCTCAATTTATTGTTTAACTCTTTGTACTTCATTTTACCTAACTCTGTGTTTACATTTTTCCATCTTCTTCTCTCATCCATCTTTGCAATCATCTCATCCGTTACCCATGGTTTCCTTATCCTTTTCACGTTAACGGTTCCTATAGTGTCTATAGCGGCTTCCAATATCCCTCTCTTGATGCCTTCCCATTTTTCTTCGATAGTACTCAGTTCTTTACCGTCATTCATCATTTTCTCTACAGCCTGCTGATACTCCTTCCTCGTTAATCCATTTACTGCTTCTAAATTCCATTTCCGAACCCGCCGCCCTTGCCTTATCTTCTTGAAACGAACGTTACATTTCATAACAACTAAATTGTGGTCAGAGTCCGCATCCGCTCCTGGGAAACTGTGCGAATTTATCACACTGTTCCTAAACCTGTGCCTAACTATAATATAATCTAACTGATACCTTTCTGAGTCACCTGGCATTTTCCATGTGTACCTACTACGCCTTTTGTGGTGTCTAAACCATGTGTTGGTGATGATAAACCCCTCTCTTCTGCAGAATTCAATTGCTTTCTTCCCGCGTTCATTCCTCGTGCCTAACCCATAGTCACCCACCTCACTCCCATCTCTTCCTTCGCCTACCGTCGCATTCAATCCCCCATCACTATCAAATGTTTCCCTGCAGGAACACTCGCAATGATATCCTCTAACTCATCGTACATCCTATCGACTTCTTCCTCCTTGTGGTTGCTCGGTGGCATGTATACCTGAACAATGACCAAGTTCGTCGGCTCTGCTTTAATCTCTACGAGTAAAATTCTATCAGTCGCTTGCTCTATGTTGACTACGCTTCTTCCTACCCCTTTATTTAAAATTACGGCCACCCCTCGTTGGCTCGACACACGGATATTGAGCTTCATATTAAAATCGCTGGAATCACCGGAGCCTCCCTGGTCGAATACGTCATTGAGGTAGCGATCGCAGTCCAAGGGGTTAACATCATCACCCCCGCGACAAAGCCGTTTGATGAGAGGGTCTGAATCTACCTCAAATTAGAAAAAAATCCTGAACAACTTCATGCACATACACGGGCGGAATGGTGATCAACGAAGTATTTGCAGCCGCAAATACGATGGCCCAGTAAGCGGAGCGATTGGTAATTTTTAATTTTCCGCCAGAGGTCCCTTACTGGCGATCTCCTGGACATGCTCTGCCAAATAGGCAGGGTGACATGTCCCTTAATCACACTCACGGCGGGAATTAAGAGGCCAGACTTGGCACATACGTATTCAGTCCTGGCGCCGTCAAGTTTTCATTGTTAAGAGAGAAGGCTTTGTGGTCCCCGAATCCCTGTTAGTAGAGTTTGGGATGGACAGACATGAGATTCACTTTTATTCCAAAGATGCCAAACGTTTTACATACGGCGGAGAGTGCCACTATGCCTCCGAGTGTCCGGAAGCACACCTACGCCAACACCGTCGGCCTCGAATGCAGTCATTGCACGAACACCGGAAGACTCCCCAACCCCCTAACTTACTCCCCTGACTCTTACTCCATCCTTGACGGGAGGAACCCCTCTCCCCCACACACCTTTTTGGTGACTCGCAGGGTATTTATGTAGATGTACTTCCCCCGTCATCCCGCCCCTAGATCTCTCCTCTCCCAACTTCACCTCACCCCACCCCGCCCCACCCTTATTCCGTCCCTTCCACCGCCCCCGAACATCGCGAGGAAAACATACCTGAGCCGCCATCTAGCGCCGCCGAAAGCGTGTCCATCTCGAGCACTACAAACATCGCGGAAGAGCCACGCAGATCCCCAGACGCTAGAAAGCACTTGCCGCGCTTTGGGCAACACTTGTCCAAATATATTTGCTAGCGCCCCAAACCCAAAAGAAGAAAAAGTAGGAAAGGATATCACGAAAGTGAAGAGGGATGACCCCATATGCTTGACTACGGAAAAACAGGCATGCGGGGGCGAAAGCGTTCCAAGAAAAACGAAGCGAAAAACATCTACTCGTGACGCTCCACAGGGCGGAGAATCCCCGCAGCGGAAAAAAAGGGTCAAGAAAACGAGTACCTCTTCCGATTCCAACGGATACAAACTACTGGTGGCATATTTTCGAAACGCAATCGTCACTTCCTTCGCTAAAGGCCACCGACGTCATCGCCTTCCTCAAGGAAACCAAAGGCCGCTCGGACCCCGCAAGTATCGCGATACATCTCTTCGGAGAAAGAAAACCTCTGACCAAATCGCTGCAAATGTTGGCAGGCAACAAAGCAATTGAGGAGTCGGCGCTGGACCTACGCATCAACAGGGTGCTCAACACCCTCGGGAGAATGGACCATCCCTCCACAAAATATAATGGCCGTCCAAAACGTTTCCGCCAGTTCTTGGTCAACGCCGCCGCAATAAAAATCACCATACGGGTATATCTTTCATATTTCCTGCACCGGTTTAAAAAAAAATAGTAGAACGTTTGACATACTCTTTCCGGTTTCGTACTGCTACCCCATGGTATGGATGACAGCATTTTGGAGTTCTTGTCACTTGACGCGAAGTCCCTCATGGAGTCTAAGAAAAAGGTCTCCGTTATCCGTTTTCTTGGTGAGGTGGAAGCATATCTTCCGACGGGAAACGAACCTAGATCCCGACATCACGGACCAGCTCGCCAGCAGCCATTCCTTTTTTTATAACCCTCGCACCACACCTTACACGGGCACCATCATCGACGTGTCTTCCAGGAAAATCGTCATCAGGGTCATCTGCAGGAACTGCGTTTCGAACTCGACCACGACAGCTTCAACGTCTTCAAAAGCGTCTATGCCCGTGAATGAGGCCATCGCGACCGAGGTCATCGGTGCGCTTCACGGCGTTTCAGAATGAGAAGAAAAGACTCCTCAAAACTTTGATATGGAGTGTAGTAATGCACGGCGCAGAAGCATGATCGATAAAGCGAAAAAATAGACGTAGATTGGAGGATTTTGAAATGTGGGTTTGGAGAAGAATGGAGAAGGTGAAATGGACCGAAAGCAAACCAAATGAGAAAGTACTAGGGATGGTGGGTGAGGATAGGGGTTTGTTGAGATAAATCCTATGGAGGCAGGAAAAATGGATGAAAGGCGTATTGAGCGGTAGTGGAATGTTGAAGAGGCTAATAGAGGGGAGGTTGTTACGCAAACGAGGAAAGGGCAGGAACAACGTAAGGATGTTGGATGGCATGAAGGGAGGAAGGAAGTACACAGAGATGAAGAGGGACCTGATGTAGATTAGGTTGCTGGATTGTTGCTGTTGTTTGGAGTTGCAAAACATTTATTTGATAGTTGTGTCCATCCAAAAACCTACCTCAACCGGCAGATTACCTAATAATAAATATATGATTTAGTTATTTCCTATCAGAAAATATATATAGGCTTTATGTAACACTGCGACACTGGCCTAATATTTTTCCACATGTCTTACAAATGATGTCTAAGTAATGAAGCAGAATATTACGCCCTTTGCGATGCACGGTTGTGTTTACATCTTCTCTAGCGAAGGACACGCGCTTCCCTTGCTCTCCGAGGCCTGTGCGTCCCTCGAGCCATTTCGTCACGCTTCTTCCTCCCCCTCACCCCCCGACTGTGTTGCTCTCGCCTCCCGCCCTCATTTCCACCTTTAATCCAAAAGTCCCACATCCGCTTAATCTTTAAGCCCTTCCTTTTCTCCCGACCTCACTTTTTATGCCCCCACTCTGGCTTCAACACATCCAGGCCCTTCCCTCCCCGCCCTCCTCAACGCCCCCCTTAGAATTTGACCTGCTCGTTCTTCTTGCCCCCCCCCGCTCCCTGCCCCCCTCTTTCTGCGCCCTGAGCAATATCTTATCCTTCGGCGAGACTGTGAGCATTTTCCATATGCTCCTCCATCCCCCCCACTCCCCTCAGGTCCTCTACCGCTTGCTCTCCCTCTCCGCTGATTGCTAACTCCCCTCCCCCTATCCCGGACTCCTCCCCTACCCACCCCCAGTTCCGTGTTGCTATTTCTCCCATCACCCCTCTCTCTTTCCCTAGTCTGTACACCTCGTTGACAGTTGATTTCGAGCGTGCGTTTTTGGAAGCGTTCACCCCTCGACATCAATGCAATCCCTCTTATGCACATGTAAATACCTCACATTTGATATAAAACTACTTCATTTCTCGAAAGTATCGTTACAGAAGGTGCCAATATCAAATTGTATCATGTAGATCAAAATAGAGGCATTCTTTTTTCTAAACGCACAATTTCAAATGAAATTGTTTTATTTTTTAATTTCTTTAAAACACCAGGAATAAATAAATGAGTGATTATATTAAGTGATATTTGGGACATCCTGTAATCCTATTAAAATTATTGTCCGCATGGTAAAATTAATTATATGCATGCTTTGTTTGTGACTATTTCATGTTATGAGATTTAAGGCAAGCAGAGCCCGAGGTCAATGAGGGCCTGATCTGAGAAAGAGAGGGCCCTCAAGAGGTAGTCTTGTACTATCCGTTGTTTTACCGATTCCCTATTTATTTTTACGAACTCTCACGTCTGTATTCGATTTTCACCAAAAAAAATAAATCTCTAACTCTATAATAGCACTTGACGCATACGTTGTTAATTATTTTTCGTTTAAAATAAAAAAAGGTTTTTGTGCTATTATACGATTCAAGATTTCTATGACTTTAAAATTTGCTAATGAGTTTTTTAATTAATTCCTTGGAATAAATATTTAGTGAGTTTTTGAAGAAAAATAGCGCAGTATACCATTTCTATATTGTCAAAAACATGTTAAATCACTCGAAGATATATTATTAAATTACTCTTTGATTCCATATGCAAAGGAAGTTGGAACTGACATTATTACAAAATTTCACCTTTGTTTCAACCGAGTGCAATATATTTCAACTTGTATACTGCATCTACTAGCTTGCTTTTAACTCATGGGATAAATTATTTGATTATTTAATAAAAACTGATGGTGACGAAATATGTAAAGAACATATAGGAAAACCTTGTACTTGCATTTGGATAAACTTCATTGATTTAACCGGGCCTTTTCTTTTCGAGACGTGTCTATCTCCTAATGAGCACCACTTTGGAAATCCAGATCGCTCAAGCATCATTTCCGTTCTTTGTTCTAGCGAACGCGAGATAATATTTTTTTAAACTCAGACCGGTAATATTTTTCCTCAATCTCGTTGATAATCTCGAGTCCTGGTCTTTCCTTTTATACCTACGAGCAGTCTCGGGAGGGGCATTAATAAACCCGGCGTTGTCCCCCGCATCCAATCCCAGCATGCCCCTCAGCGGATTCCTTCTGATTTCTCATCTCTCCAGGGCTTGGGAAATATTCCCCATGCATCCAGTAATCTCACCTCCCTTTTCTATTTTATTTCAAACGCCTTTCACCGCTCCTCGTCGCGCAATGAGGTATTCCATTGTTTCCATCATCCCTCGCCCCGTTTGCCTTTTTGTTATTTTTCCTGAGCGTCGCGCAGCTCATCTTTCGCCCGACTCCTCCCGGCGACGGGCGCGGCTCAGGGGGGACAATGGCCCTTGCCTACCTCTCGATGACAGATGCGACGTCAAGGGCGATTGTCTGCGATCAAGCGCTCCTTAAATTCCTTTCAATCCTCGCCTCAAGTTTGCGGGTCTATCCCGTGTGCTTCGTACTCAACGTCGTCCCTCCACAACTCTATTCCCCATTTTCTATTCTTAAAACTTCAATTGTTTCACCAGTCTGATTCCTTAACCTTCCCACTCCATCGCTCCTTCTCCTCTTTCTGGGTTCATTCACCGTTCGGTAGTAGTTTATTATTTTTAGCAGCTCCACCACGAGAATACAATTTACTCTTCGCGAAAATTAGCTCTTCCAAATGTTATACGATTTTCTAAGCATGTCTGTGCATCAAGACATTTCCTGCAAGCAAACGGAAGGACATTTGTACGAGGTTTGGTCACCAACATTGCACGAACAAACATGAGTTCATACATACATGCATGTATGTATGAACGCATTTCATGCATGTATTATGTGAGCCAAAATTGCTTAAATGCATTATTTTACTATGTTTAGTAAATTTTATTATTTTTTATGTTGCGAAATAAGAACGAGTTCATGAATCTGTATATTACGTTGTCTATCTCCCTTATTTAAACTCTATGGCTGCTTGTATATATCTAATTTGTGAGGAATTTCCTCTTGTGCCTCAACGAAATGTAGATCTACGTCTGTCTAAAAGTCAGTCCCGTCGTGAATCAAGAAGTGAGTTCCAGACTAAATTCTTTAATCATATTTGTCACACATATGCTCTTATCGTAACAATTACTAAGAGGCCTTTGCGGATTTTCTATGAAAGTCATCCGATTCCTGAAGAAATTCTTTGTCCTGTGGGTCTCAGATACTTGCCGCGTTTTCCGAATGTGGCCTAGTTGTAATTTGTGCAAACCGTTAAATGAAACAAAGCTTCTGACCCACTCGCATATCCCCATGCTGCCCGCATGTTGCCCATGGAAGGTTTGATGTCAATATAGACAGTAATATTTGACCTGCTCTTAAAAAAAATTTAAATTGATTGCATCTATTTTTTAGTTAATTTAATTTTTTCTTTTATTCCCAAACTTCAGGTCCTTTTGCATGTTCTAACATTTGATTCTAACCTACATTCTTTACATTACTCCGTATCTGTTAAAAATAGCCACAGCCCGCAACTTGCCGGTGTCTGTACTTCTTTGTAAATCACTGCGTTTTCTGGAAATAACCTACGGTTGCTTCTGTAACTTGGGAACTTATGTCGCCTATGAGAATGAAAAATATTCGGGGTCCTATTACACTTATCTGCGGAACTCCTAAAGATGCTACTGTCTCTACTTCACTGAACACATCGGCAAACCTTTTTTTTTACGTTTAGTTGAAAACTGTCTAATACAGTTATTCACTTTACGAACTTTGTAACTTATCCTAGGGTAAACTTTGAAAACAAAAACCACATATTTCATCCTTTATCCAGAAATATCTTTTATCAGATGTTGATCAGGCGGTTTAAGGGCAATAATGGCAAATGATGTATAATAATGAAAATGTTGGAATATTATCTAATCCTCTAACGTGTCCCAAATTCTTAATTAGGTAACAAAGGCTAATTTAGATAACTTTTTATATAGGCCGAAAATACATGACTTAAATGTACATTAATATATATTTTCCAATTTTGAAATGTGCTTGTTGCTCCATCACCACATCTTGCCCGAGCACCTCCAAAGGCCTTTTCGGAACTGACACCGCGACTGAATCATTTTCATAAGACATTTAGAAGAACTACGACTTTCACTTTTCTATAAGTTCAACTAAACCGATCTAAAATCCGGAAATATTTAAATATTCATTTGTAACTCTTGCGATAGATTCTCCGTTCAGCAGCTTATATAGCGGCCATAAGGTGTGACACGGGTGCCACGACACCGCCCCTTAAATAGAAAGCAATTACATATAATACCTATAAAATGCATGCTAATGCACGCTCACAGAGACGTTCATATTCATCTACATAATACCCCGCTAGCCGCCGCAAGGGCGTGTGGCGGGGGGTGTTAGGTCACCACCCAAAAAAAAGGAAAAAAGAAAAACCGCATTCAAAACTAACGCACACATGCAAACCCAAATCCACAGTAGTGCATACATTCATAGAAACATCCTATCATTTTACACGCATGCAAATACACATCTACCTCCCTTCACTCCACAAGCATGCAAGTACATGTGCTTAATTATGACAAATAATTGTACCTTAGGATGCAGCAAGACATTTATCCAAGAACGTGCAAGGTAGATTTAAGTGAGTAGCAAGGCGAAATACCACCACCACAAGAACGTGCAACATAAAACGCTCTCCTACCCAAGGTGAGGTTATTCAACTTATTTTAACTTACAAACGCGCAAATATTTATGTAACCGACCAATTTACGCATGCACTTACAAATTCACCTTATTTTTACGAAAGGTTAATCTTATTTCCGCTTGAAAATCGATTTTTTAATATTTTGACACAGTGAAATTGATTCCATGCTTGTATATGTCCTGATTGTCATCGGAAAGCAAGAACATTTGTATCTATCTGTGCTGAAGTCCACCTTCTTTATCTTGATGTTGTGATCTTGCTTATCCAAATAATGTGGGACCATAATACTTCCTTTATATCATTGTTAGACTCGTTCGTTCTGAACCTTGCTAAAAGTTTAAGTCTCGCCTCTACTCTCCTTCACCTTTAGTATCTTTCTATACCTTCACCGGAATCTGGCGATTTTTCTCCGAACTTTATCTAACTATTTACCAAAGATTTCTCCCAGGTATTCCAAATACTTGTGGCGTATTCCAAATTGGGCCTCTCTCTTAAACTTTCGCAATACATTTCCCCACTACCTGTTTAATGAAGCCGAGTTTCATTAAGGCGGATCCGTATATTCTCTTCATATATGCGGCCCATGAAAGACCCCAAATTTTAGAAATACCCCAAATATTTAACTTGATCTGCCGTAGTTAACACTAAAACCTCTACCGTGTAGTTGTGTCCTGCCCATCACTCTTTTTGTTCCTATTTACAAAACCGTGCACTTGCTTATATTAGGTTGAAGAAAAAGAAATCCATTATATTCAAAGTAATCCATTATCTTCTCTGTACTGACCGATATCTCTTAAAGTATCGATCGAACAAGTTCTCGTTGTCAACGTGAAATTTCACCCCAAAAGACATCTTTTGCTGTTTTTTGTTTGTTCCATTCAGTTGTGCGTTACACGGTGTTAACAATGGAAGTCAACAAAGAGAAAATTCGGTACATTTTACAGTTTTCCTTTGATAAAGGCGAAAATGCAAGCAATGCCACTGAAATTATGAATGGTGTTTATGGTTTCGATACTGTGGTAGTGTGTGTGTAGCAGTATTTCACAGCTAAGTACGTGCAATTTTGGTTCCGTCGATTCCGTTGAGGCATTTTTGATGTTAAGGGTGCACCTCGCACAGGCCGGCCCGTCGTCGAAAATGTCGATAAAATTACAGGAATAATCGAAGTTGACCTGCATGGCAGTAGTCGGAGCACCTCCCAAGAGCTAAAGATCGGCCATAAAACAGTTTAAAACCATTTGCGCAAAGCTGGATTCGAAGAGAAGCTCGATGTCTGGGTGCCACACCAATTACCACCAAGAAACACGATGAATTGAATTTCCATCTGCAAAGCCTTGGCCAAACGGAATGCACTGGACCCATTTCTTAAACAGATGGTGACTGGGGATGAGAAATGGGTCACGTGTGACAATATTGTGTGAAAACGATCGTGGTCAAAGAGTGGTGAAGCAGCTCAAACGGTGGCCAAACCAGGACTGACTGAAGATTCTACTGTGTATTCAGTGGGAATTCAAAGGAATCATTTATCATGAGTTACTTCCGTTTGGCCAAACACTAAATTAAGATCTCTACTGTCAACAACTGACCCGTTTGAAGCTAGCGTTTGACCTGAAACGGCCAGAGTTGGCCAACAGAAGAGTTGTTGTGTTTCATCAGGACAACGCAAGGCCACACACGTCTATCGTGACTCGCCAGAAACTCCGGGAGCTTCGTTGGGAGGTTTTAATTCATCCACCATATAGTTCGGATCTGGCACCAAGCGATTACCACCTTTTTCTCGCATTGCAAAACTTCCGGAGTGTTAAGAAATTGCGATCAAGAGAAGATTGTGAAAATAGATTACTAAAGTTTTTCGTCAATGCATCAAGACTTCTATGAGAGAGGCATTATGAAGCTACCTTTAAAATTGCAACAGATTATACAAAAAAACGATGCATATTTGACCCAAATCGCACAATCCTAAACATACTAAATACAGTTTTGAATTTAACGCAAAAATAATAGGGTTTGTTTTCTCCAACCTAATATTTCGTTCTCAAACCCATTCCTTTAGCGAATCCGATATGTCATCTAAATAACCAGAGATTTTTCCGCAATCTGCTGGGGTCGTTTCCTCGTGTACCACCGTGTCGCCTGCAAAAAATCAAATAAAGTTGCCAACAACACAAGTTCGTCTAAGAAGTTGCTTCTGTTTTTGTTGAGCGCAATCCATCGAAGATGATTTTTTGTTTGCCAAGTGACAAGAAGCCTCGAGAACAATGCATCGCTTTCTCATCGATACCATGGTGTTTAAGCTTGTGCATCAGCTTATTGTTAGAGGCTTTATCAAAAACATATTTGATAACCGAACATACCGTCTCAACTTGGCTATTACCTTCGTTTGATATGACTATATCGTAAATAAGAAATAAAGACCCATTTTGGATTTCACAAGGTTTGCTCTTCCTCAATCTATACAGGTCAGGTCATATTATCCTCCTATTTGTGAAAAAGCTCATAAAGTTACCAAAATAAATGTGTTCTGATGTTTGCATGAAATCGAGGTTAATGATATCGATCTATAATCAATGCGATTCTCACTATCGCCGCCTCAAGACGATAGGTGGGAGTTATGTGAGAGAGCTTCCCGTGGCGAAGTATAAATACTTTCTAAATATGGGCATTGACTTCAAGGATAATGCTAGCAGGTAGATCTTCTGGACCTGGGATTTTGTTAGCTTTTTTTGCTACGGAGATATGTTCCATGCCTTTCTTGGACAGTGTCACTCACCTGCTCTCCGATTGGTTCAGGAGGCTCGTTCGATGCGCTAATATAATAATGTGGACGCTCTGGAGAAACCTTTTCAAAATATTTGCCTTTTTCACGCCGTCTTTAAAAGGTACTTCGTTATCGCTCTCGAAAGAATATATAGCTGGACTCTTACCCTCTTTTTCTCCAACGCAACGCCACAGTGACTTTGCATGTTCCTCAAGATATTTGCGTAGCATTTTAGTTTTGAAGGTGTTAAGGGCTTTGCCCATGATGCTTTTTGTACCACCACGGCATTATTATGTTTTTGTTGAGATGCATTCATACACTACGTCATTGTTCTTTCAAGCTTATTGAAGTTTGACTCCTTTGCTTTCTTGACCCCGATCTCATTTCTCCGTTGTCGCACCTCGGTTCCTTACCCTCGCATATCAGTTCTAAAGGAACGCACGTCTCCATTTCTTCGCATAAAATATTTATAAAAATACATCCAAGTGCTATATGTGTTACCGGTCTGAATTTTCATCTTGAATCGGAATGAGTCAATCATGGGATGTAATGCATATTTATGTATTTTCCAACTCATGCAATGGCTCATACTGAAGGTACGAGGCAACGTGCGAGGTGAAATAATCTTCTCTCGAGGCCACTCGACTGGCCGTTGGCTAATGTCTCGATGACGTATTCCGCTTCAGGAAAACACAGCGCAGTTCAATGCACTCCCCAGTAACTCTGCAAACACGCACATCCGAATTTACGAGAGGGAAGACGATTAGATGGGGAAGTGCACCGAGGGTTCGCCTTGCCATTTTATCCACTTTGATTACTCCGTGCACCATGCTCCGCCTCCTCCCTGCCCCGCCCCGAGAGTCCTAGCGCTCTTGCCCCCATCCTTCCGGTGTCCACTGCCCCGCGGGGACCACCCTGCCGCCCCTCTTCCCCGCCGAGTGTCACTGGTGACGTGACGCCTCCCCCTCTCGACCCTGCCGCCTCCTCTCCTCCCCCACTTCCTGAGCTTCCAATGGAACGAGCGGATCAGTGGAGCGACAATGAATTCAGTTGGTGCAACCTCGCCCGGGGACGACTAAGGGGGTGTTAAGCAGTTCAATCCTCGGAAACATCCCCTGTTGCTACTAATGGCGAAATATACGCACGACGCAAAAATACGAAATATCGTCGACGCACATATGTATGTCTATGTGTTGTACTGTACGCTTATAATTATTATTTTGACCCTACCGGTCAAGGAGGATGGAAGCAATGAGTAGGTAGTGTTAGGTACTGTTTACAACTGTCAAAACCCAATATTTTTTCGTATTTGTGTTTTGTTAATACCCTGCAAGCCACTGCTAGGGTGAGTGTGTGTGGTGAATACACACCAGACTCATTTTGATCTCTACCGCCGTCGGGCATTGTTATTCTGATTCCTTGCCGTTCCTGGAACAAATGGCGTCTTAAATCTATCTATTCTACACTCAATCTCTCTAATTTTATTCACGTGATCTCTCCTTCAGTTGTGTGATGAGGGTAATAGTACATTTTCAACTTAACTGCTAAAGAGACGCCCTTCCAATTAATGCAACAGATTTAATCTTTAATTTAACTTAACTCCGTGAGTGATTCCCAGCCTAGCTGCTCATATACACGTAGTTTGGATGCGCTTTTAAGTTTAGCATAGCAAAATTCTACAAATCTAGCTCCTCTACGCTGCACGCGATTCAATTCGGCAATTAATCCAACTTCTTGAGAATCCCATATGTACTAGCATCATATTTTTCTAAAGGAGTAGGCCTAAACAGCGAAAGATGACATTTCTCTTTGGCCTTTTGATCTGACATTATAATGGCAGTAAGTGAAACCATTCCCCTTGGCACCAATGTGCTGCCGCTCTTCATTCCGACCCCCGCGATGTCCACGCTGGGTTTCCCTCCATCTTCTCCCGTCCTTCACCCTTCAACTGCCATTCAGTTATCCTCGCATCCACTTTCCCTGCTTTCTCATAATTTCCCTCGGCGACCCTCTCGTCTTCCGCAACATTCCTGGCACTCTTTCGTATGTTTTTCGTTCCGTCCGTTCCATTTCCTCCGTCCCGTGTTCGGCCACATTACAAAAGACGCTTATTCTTTACACCTAGTGAATATTTTCAAAGTAAAATTCTGTAATCCACACAAAAAATAAACTTTTTTAATGTGTATTTACAAAATATTATTTTAACATTAGTCATCATGGAACAATTCCTCAAAGTCTTGTCTGAAACGATTAATTTATAGTTAGTGACTTCCGTTTCCGATTTTCAAGATCACTCGCCATTACAGTATTTATATCACGGCTCTATGTTACAGTACCATTTTCATTGCATCGTTTTTTTATGGTCACCGTCACCAACTTTTCTAAAAACCACCTCATTTAATTGAAACAATTTTTTTTATGTCCTTCTCACAAAGTTCACCTCCTACGAAATCATTTCCAGAATAAATTAACTGTTCCAGCTGCCAATGAAAATGGCTGCATTCAACCTGCATACGTATGGACATATTAAAGTATATGACGTTCCCCATATGACACAGAACATAAGAGATATAAACGTGGCCCAACAGGCCGGGGAATGAGGCGAAGGGCTCGCTGGAGGCGTTCGCGGGAGGGCCGTGACCGGTAAAGTGACGACTGTTGTCGTCCGTCAAAGGGAAGGAGGAGGTGGGTGGGGCGAGGAGTTGGTTTTGGGAGTGGTTCGGCTGAGTGGCCGGTGTTCGTGGCCACTCGAATGTGCTTTGGACAGCGAGTGTGCGTGCGTGCGTGCATGAGGGTTGGCCGTTGGAATTCGAGGCTGATTGGGGACGGCGGTGGCTCCTCCACCGGGCGAACCAGACAACTCGTCCACACGGACGCGCGTGCAGGAATGCGGAGGGGAGCGCGCGGCCACACTGTAACGCCATTCACGGTGCACGGGTGACAATGAAGGGATTTGAGGATTGTTGGCATGGCGGAATATAGGGACGGGGGGGGGGTGGACATTCCCGACAAATGGGGGGTGGCGGTGCGGCCATGGAGTGGGAAACAAGCGCATGTGATGACCGTAGCTTTCACCTTTGTCTAACGGCGGAGGGGAGAAGAGATATCTTTTGATAAAAGCATAGATGACTTTCTCTTTTTGTGGTGTTATCAGTCAAAAAAGGCTAAAGTTCATATCTAAATTTTTCCAGACCATTCCATCCTGGAAAAATTCTCTCGCTTCTGTCGGGAAATAGATCGTTTTATTCATTCCTCTCCGACCACATTCACGCATGAATTTCCGTTTCCCATTTTCGGTTGAAGCATATGCCCTTCTCCAAAGTATGTACATATGCTTGTGACTACGCTTCCATTAATTTTATAAGCAAGGCTGAGACAGTGTAGCTACTTGCTTCTTTCGTATTTCGTTCGTGTCCTCGCCTCGCGCCCTTGCGGTGGCTTATGTATGCGCTAGTTATGAAGATTTAGATTCACATGAAAGGTTGGGGACAAACGAAAGGTATTTTTCGCGGAATCCGTTCCTCAGTGGAGCGAAGAAAGCACAGAAGGGGACAGTTCAGAATCTGATTAAAAAAGTTATAGCGATGCTGAATTTGCAGAAATTAGGAAATATAAAGCGAGAAATGAAGAGTCTTTTTAGATATTTTATGGCTAGCTTAGATGGAACGAGAGTGGGAATCACTGGAGCAAGAGTACGTAATATATAGAGCGGAGGGCCAGAGACAGCCACAAGCTTGTACATCTACATAATGCGCCGTAAGCCGCCGCAAGGGCGTGTTGGCGGGGGGAATCGAAAACAGGTGCCGAAACAATTGAAAAATTTGGAAGAAGCCTAGAAAATATAGAGAAAGGTGTGATAGAATATTTTAGTAGAAGTATAAGCTGAACAGAATAACTTGATCCTTGTTCATGTCTACATTCCACCAAGTAATTATCGAGAGAAGGATGTCGAGAGGATACACGATGAGGTAGAGGAAATAATGGCTGGTATTCCTGGAAGGAAACCATTGATTGAGGGATTAAAATGCGACGGTAGACGATGTAAGAGATTTGAGGATGGTGGCTACGGTTAAAGGACGAGAAATGACCACGGGGAGAAAGCAATGGGGTTCTGCGGGAGACGGGTTAATTATTACAAACCCTGAAATTGGACACCACATAGTGCAAAGGTATACATGGAGAATGCCATGGGGAATTCAGGGGGAATACAGGTTATATTATGTTTAGGCACATGTTTAAGAACAGCGTGAATGATAACCAGATTCTCGAGGGGGAATATGTAGATTCAGATATTAATTTTGTGCTAACGATGTGAATTCTCAAGCTCAGGAGGATAACCTAGGAAGTATGGATAAAGCAAAGGAATATAGTGGTCTTGTTCGAGGCCAAAAAAGCAACTTCAGTGAGTGGACTTGGGTGTGAAACTTATGTGGCGATGAAAGCGTGGTGGCGGACGGGGTGCGAGGATACAGAGGGTTGACGGAGGACTGGTGACTTGGGTGCCCTGTATAGAAAAACCGAAAGAAGCATCAGGTAGCATTAAGGCATGATGCGTGCACGCCAACGAAGATAACAAGTGAAATAATGAATTGACCTGTCAGTGATACCAGAGCTGCAAGATATGTATATAGAATCTGCATGATCAGAATATTAGGTCAGTAAGTTTAGCTATAGAAAATTCATATGGCGTCGATGAAGTTAACGTGGGTTCAGGCATACTCGATTGCGAGGCAGAAAAGTCATTAAGGAAATGGGATTTTAGTAAGACCGTGGAGATAGATAACATCCTCGCAGAACTACGGAAGGGTAAAAGAAAACGTGAGAGGAAGAGTTTTTATGGAATAATTCGTATAATTATGGAAGAGGAATATTGCCGGAAGCATGTTAGGTGAATGTTAGTTCCCATTTCAAAAAACGGGAAAGGCAGCCATGTCTAAGCACCACGGTGCAGTGGCAGTGTAAAACTACAAAGCGCATGGTATGGTATGGACAGCGCATGGACATATCTTTAGAAGCGTAAAGTGGGTGAAATTGGTCCGGTGCACGGGAGGGTGGATAACACTCGGAGAGATGGAGAAGGGAAAATCCGTGCAAACAATCAAAGATAAGAAAATAAAATTATTAATTGAACCAGTGACAATACACTAGATATCCAAGGTGCATGGAAGGAAACTTACACGTATGCGGCAAAGAAATTAGGCCAGCCAATTAAGATGTATAGAGAGAGTATGCCGTAGATGGAATTAGCGTATGTCCAGACAGACTTGATGGCGTAATAGAAAGGGCTTTATGCGGATCGAGACCAAGTAAGGCGGTGGGGGGATTTAAAATTCCTTTGGGACAACTTATGGCTTTAGTAGAACACTCCATGAAGAATATTTATGAACTCATGCGTAACATTTATTTTTGGCCAATTCTGCTAGGAAATTAAGGCAGATGAATATTTTATCCTACGCTAAAAAAGTTCGTCCTTGCGTGCTCTCTTCACTTTCGAATCGCGCATCACTTTTTGGTGTTCTGGGGCTTTACGTACTTCCGCATTGTGATCTTCAGGTTACTAGGAAATTTGTATTTTTGTACTGCAGACGGCGTGCCGTCAAGGAAAGTACTCCACAAACTCTCTGTCTCGCTTGCTCCTGCTTTTCTTAAATAATTCGCTGGACTATTGCAACTCACGCCTAGATCAGTCGTAATTGGCCCAATCATAAAAGTATATCTTTCTTTTGCGTTTTAGATTTTTCTCAGCTATCAAATTGATTTTAATTAACATTATTCTGTGGTCACTAAGCTCTTCAAGTTCTTTCATATTTGGGACGTCGTCCGATAAATTCGTTGCAAGTAAATCAAGTATATTATTTCTTCTGGCGGGAGTTATTACTAACTGGTTAAAAGGGTGCGATATAAAAACACGAAGCATAGAATCGCATGACTTCCTTCCTGTTCCCAGCCATAAAACAATAAATGTTCAGTCAATGGGGGACAGACTGAACCTCCCCCCCCGATTATAATTCTTCTGTTGTTGTGATGGGAGTTAGGAACTGGCGACCCCTTTTATGGATCTAAAGAAACATGAAATATGTTTAATACTTAGTATTTCTTCCTTATCGAACGTATAGTAAACTATTTACTGCATAGATTGTCTCTCTTCCTTCTCCTGAAACATTTGCAATTTTTGTTTCCTGTCTGGTGAAATATCAAATAATTTCTCCCTTCGAATAGGAATGATGACATTCGGACACCAACACGGAAAAGCCTATTCAGAGTGTATGCTTTCAATGAAATACGTTAAAATACAGAAAAAACAACAATGTACTTATAAATGAAGCGAAGACCGAATAGCCCTATACACTAATGATTGAATTAACTTATACCAATGTAGAGATAGATACAAGGTCTGCTCCGAAATTAGTAGGACCGAATCGATTTAAAAAAATGCTGCGAAAATTTTACATTTACATGCATGCATTCAACCAAAAGTCTTCGAAGTAGCACCCTTGTGCATCCACACTGCTGCTGGCGGGTTTTCCTCGTCTTCTGGAAAACGGCGCCCGGAACGCTGCTAAGTTCCATCACGGGCTGTTGTAGCACTTCCGCCGCGTTGTGGTAATGTCCTTTCAGCAAGAATTTGAGAGGGGAGAAGGAAATTCTGGTGGGGCATTGTCTTATAAATTTGGATCCTCACTCACGTGGTCGAGAAGCTCATGGCAGATCCGCGAGCGAGTCCCATTTTGTTCGTTCGAGAGCACTCGCGTCACGAACTTCACACACACACCTTTCTCATGTCCATGTTTTCGGTTAAAAGTCGATGCACATCACTTTTATGGATGCCGAGTTCATAGAACACCATACAAAAACTTAAATTTGTGATTCCTGTCTAACAAAGTCTTCGATCTTGGAAGATTTTCGTCACTTTTTGAGGTCGAAGGGCGTCCTCAACGTTCAACATCTTCTCTGGTCTCTCATAACAAATTTTGCCACTCAAAAACATTCGATCTACCCATGCCGTTATCACCATGAACTGCCTTGAGCATGTCATGAGTCTCTTTCTACAGTTTTCCCCAGTTTCACGCAGCATTTGATGGCGTAGTGCTGTTCCAGAAACCAGTTCATGACGAAGGGTCACCAAGTTACGTTATAGACGTTTCGCAAACGATCGATCCGCATTTTGCCAAAGCTTAGAGCTAACTGCTACCGACCTCCAGGCTTTCCTGAGACTCCTTTCCCTCGAACCCAGCCAGAGAAACCCCCGTCCGTCAGTCCGTTTATCCGGGAAAAAATAAGTCCTACTACTTTTTGGAGAGGCAATCTATGCACCAGGTGAGGTTATGGAGCTGCAATAGAAATTAAGGTTCAAGAAAGTGCTTAAACACAGCTATTATTAGTTCACCCCTCGTAAATATTTAAAAGGCGTTACTACCCCACATAATTTCGGCGATATAAATGCATATAAGAAAGCTTATTCGAATAAATAAATATCCCGCGCGCGCCTTCTGAGGGCAATCGAGGGCAAAGGGTGTAGGGTTGGCGCGTGGCGAGGGTATTCGTGCTCCGGTCGAATGAAAGCGTGCAAGCGGCGGAGTCACGGGAAGGAGAGCGGGAGGGGGGCGGAGAGGGTGTTGCGGCCGGAGGTCACGGAGAGGAGCGGGGGAGGGAGGGGACCGCCGTGACAAAGGCTGCTGAATGCAAATGCCCTCGAGTGAGCGCAGTGGAAAGTCGGGACGGAAGGGGAGAGGGGGAGGGACGGGTGGAGGCGGCGGAATAAAGGGGGAGGACCACTCTCGCTTGCTTCCCCGCCCCGCGCTTTGTTTCGCTCGCCCTCTCCCCGGGAAATCGAGGAAATATATGTAAAACGACTCCCTCGCCCCTTCACTCACTCATTTTATGAGACGCGATGCAGCGGCAGCCGGGGCTTTTTGGACCGCCGCGCGGTGTGGGGAAAACACCGCTCAGCCTTGTAAGACCCCCCTCGGGGTATTCCGTCTCCACCGTGGCATATCCAATTAGGCCCCCGCCCCTCTCCGTCCTCGCACCTCCCACTTGCTCCGCGCGCCACAAAAGACCTCTGACCTCCCCCCACCAACGCTCGCTAGATGCCTCCCCCTTCGCCGCCCCAAAGAGCGCTCCTCGTAAAGTCTGGGCTTATCCTTGGGGCGGATGGGGTTCAGGGAGGGTTTTTGAATATATTCCTCGTGTGACTGTGACCCCAGCTTGCAACCCGTTTCCCCTTCTCTCGGGGACGACACCCTGCCTGCAGGCGCCAGGGAGGGAATCCATGCTGTCTTGAATCGAGGGAAGACTGCCTCAAACAATTTTATATTTCCCACGCTATGCTTTCAAATTATATATTTTGAGAAAACAAGTTAAGCTCAACTGTAGCAGGCTTTGTATTCCTGCGTGAGAATTTTTCAGTATAGCCTACGATTTAATTTTGTTTGCGGATAATATTTTCAGTGATATCACATACTATTGTATGCCCGTGACACACAGTTTAGAATTGTTTTTGTAACTGATTTTTCATTGAAACTTATGTGATTCGTTTAAATTACCTTTATAAATCTATGTTTCAATAAATCCCAGGAAAATGATTCTAAAAGTGTTCATCCATGATCTTTATTGTAGAAATCAGTAAAATATGCGTTTTTAGTCGAGTCTATTGCGTGCGAATCGATCGGATATTTTTGTACTCTTTAAAGGATTGGGAATGTGATCATTCATCAGGTATCGGAAGACACGGGTTCTGGATTAGTTTGTTGAAAGTTCTTCTATCGAGGAGATAACGAAAGAGACTTGAAAATACAATCCACCCCAAGAGTCCATCCATCAATTTGACCCAGGTTTCGTCATTTCTTACCAAGAAGCCTGAAGATGACATAAAATGTCCGAACATAGTTCGTTTTAATATTTATTAGTAATTGTATTTCACAAAGTTTTTTCATAATCTTTTTTTAGGGATAAAATAGTAATTCGGAACTTCCGTATTTTTTCCCCTTGAAATTCAATCAACAGCACTTGCTACATTAAAATTTTTAATTATTTAAATCCCTTTAAACGAAACTATAAATTGAACGTTTCAAAAATTTAGCTGTCTGTATTTACGTGTATGTGTACTTGTATGCCCATCAAGTATAGTATATGACCGAGTGTACCCAAGCTGGAACTATGAAAGGTGTATCATTGGATGCGAAATGATGTTCTATTTATACTCCTTTGAGCTTTAGCTCTAACACGCAATGGCAAAGGGTGAAATCAAATTACGTGACGGGATGTTTAACGGTGGAAAAATAGGCGTACTCACAGATAGCAATCTCGAGGAAGTTAATGAAACTCATAGCAAATCGAAGTTTATATCAGTTTAAAAAATACATGTAATCCTATTAATAATACGTGTAATAACATTAACAAGAAAAGCTATGCTATCGTCTGCATTGTCTTCCAAACTTTGTACATAACATATTTCATATTTTACTTAGGCTATGAAATTTATCCTACACGTAAGAGTTATGCTTTTTCTAATAAACAACATTGAAAAAAATAAAAGTTTCTCGGTTCGCAATCGGAGAACGAATTAAAATCTAAATATTACTTTACGTAGAAAAAGTGCCCCCATCTATGTCTGTACCGAGTTAAAACTCAGGATGTGCATTAGATTTGGAACGGACAAACTAATGTTTAGAGTTATATGCATTAATGTGGATTATATTATGCCCTGAGTTAGAGACACCTAATTAAAATGGCAAGATATTATGCAACTGCAATTTCCCATATTATTTGGTAATGTTTTCAATGTTATTAATTTACAAAATCAATTTGTACTTACATATGTGCACACGTGTGAAATAATGGCGTATGTTTTTCCTCTAAGAATACTGAAAAGCATCGTGGCCACTTTGAGTGGGGAATTGCAGGTGCTAGAAACTAGCCGCATGTTAAATTTTAAATGCAGAAGCCCAGCTATTTTACGTAACCTATCTCTAAAAATCAAAGACATGCAAACGTTTCAGCCGAAATCAATCTGTTTTTTCAACAAGATTACATGTGGCTGAAGGAGAATACTTAAAAAGTAAATCGTGTTTCGTACGCTCTCATCTTTGTCTAGACTAAATTCCTCGAAGGAGAAGTGTGTATGACATTGAGATGGCTTTTCGCGTTTTCCTTCTAGCGACCATGACCATGCGATCCCTTTTCCCTTTTGTCCCTTGTCCTCGGTGTCCCCCGTGTTTGCCTCCCCGAACCATAAGGGCCGTCGCCTCCCCCATTCCGTCCTCCCCTAATCTTCCGAACCAGGGGATCCATCCTTCTACTCCCGCCCCCCCCCCCCCCGACCCTCGCCACCCTCCCCTCGTGTGGACATTACTGCCGTCACAATTAACCCTCCCTCCGCTTGCTCATTTTTCAAGCTCATCCCCCGTCCGCGGCGACGCCCACATCTCCTTCCCGCCCCCGGGGGTGGGGGCGGCAGGACGGAAGGGTCAGAAAGGACGGCGGGGAGTGTGTTTGTACGAGTGCGTGCGCGATGGAAAAATTAATATGTGCCGTGCGTGCAGTGCTCCTCAGGGCCCCGTCGTTTCGTCCGCGCATTTCCAGCCGTCCCTGTTTTATTTCCGCCGCCGCCTCCTCGGGGGATTTGGTCCCATTAAGTGCATGCGAGAGGGGAGGCCCCCGTGCGATCAAAAGGTTCCGGTTATTGCTAACGAAGGTTAATCTCCGACGCCTGAGAATGCGCCTTCCGCGACTGCGTGTTTACTTTCGAAGGCACTCTTCAATTAAGTTTCCCTCTGTTATTCGGCCCATTGTCCCCAAGTACGCATTCACAGAGTAAACGCTTGCTTGTTTACCAAATGGTAATGAAGGTCTTCTTCATTCAGCTGCTCTTTGTTTTTTCGTGCGAATGAAAATAGTCGCAAAGGGGTAAGTGGTTGAGGGGTGCACTCCCATTGAATGGATCATATTTCATCATTGAAATGGGGTTTCTGCTGTACTTGGAGAACTTCTTGAACACAAAGCATCACCTTTCACCATACACCCATCGACAGTTCCATATACTATATTCTAAGCATGTTTGCGTTTTGCCCTTATTTAACTGCTGTATCCGATTTTTTTTCGTCGACGATGAATAATGATGCTACCTTTTCGAGTTAAAGTTACTTTTGTTCTGATATGATGCATCAAACGCCATTACGGAAAGTTTTAATGTAACTTTTCGTGAATGTATTATAAAATTCTCCCGAACATCATTTAATAATAGCACGATATATAGGCGCTAGTTAGCAAAACTTAATGGTCTTGTTGGCTTTGTATTAACCGGAGCGTTTTGTGATTCATAGCTAAAATCTTTCATACATTCTCTTTTACGATCTCTCCTTTATCGATAGTAAAAAGTGATGATTGCAAAGACTTTTTAGGCATTTATCTGTGCTAGCCAGTGTCACGTTGCTCCATTCTTGTGGATTACAAAGAAGGAGGTATGGTAAAGATGTCCCTTGTGGGAAACATTCTGCTTGTTGAAGACTTTTTGATTATTTTGCCTTAATTAATACCGCGGCGTTAGATTATGCAGCATCCCTAATTACAGTTTTCTCTCTCCTCGTCCTCATAAAATGCAACACTCAAAAGAGTGTTATTTTTCATTTATGGTAAAAAGCGAATTTCCTTACATAATTTGTGAATATTGCTGGCGTATATACTGTAATAGCGAAATGGTTTCTGCTGCCTGGTTTTCCGAAGGTCCTGGAAGGCACTTGAAGAAAAATTATTCACTCAAAACACTCTAAAACGACCTTTTTTTAAAAAGAAGTAATTGATAAATTACATAATAGTCTCACATTAAAAATAAAGTTAACCCTGAGAATGTTTTCATGTTATAAAATTAAATTTATCAAAACATACTAGGTTAAATTAAAAAAATTATGACTTTAAAATCAAAGTCGAAAATATTATTAATATTTTAAATAAATATGGAGGGATTGAAGTATTCATAGCTTACCGTACTTCTTCATCCACACAATATCTTGCGAGCGCGTGTGGTTGAAGGGGTTAGGACACCACACGGAGAAGAGAATAGAATCACATGCCAAACTAATAACAGCATGCCAATTCACCCACTTATTTTCGACGACTCACCCACCCACTCAAAGACATTTTCTTGAAAATTATTTTATCCTACACACCTTATATGTGAATACACTAGATGTATAAGTAACATTTAATCTCGATCTTGCTTGTAATAACATTGACTTCTATTGTTTCCTATTATGATTCTTGACCCGCACAGCGTCTGTTCCTCAGTGCGAAGGCGTCTGACCCCAGGGGGGCGCCCATTGAGTGATGGTACCGCGTTAAAAAAACTGTTGAGGAAGGCAACGGGAAACCACTTCAATTATTGTTTCCATGCTATTGACAGCACAGAGGAAATTATTCCTGGGAAGTACGGGACTCGGCCCAATCGACCGTGTGCCGTCCCCGGCAGTGGGGGAGACAAATAGCGGTTGTCATCCCACGAGTTTAGTCATCAACAATACTTTGTTAGACCAAAAAGATGTAGGCATGCATTAAAAATAACAATTGACTGAGAAAAGTATCAGTTAGCTCGCATTATGGTTAAGCATAGGAGCGGTTGTGGTTAGGAACAGTTTGATGAATTCACATAGCTTCCCGGGAGCGAATGTGGACTCTGAGGTCAAATTTCGTGCTCATTAAGGAAATTGAGACAGTCGAGGGGCGAGATGTCGTATAACTTGAAGGATATGGATGCGATTTCTGATGTTTTTGTAGACAATATTTCATGGCGTTCAGCGACAATACATAACAGAATACCTGCAGGCCAATTTAGGACATGAACGTTAATCCAGATTGTCCTCCGTTTGGAATTTCGTCTTTTTTTGGTAAAGTAGGTCTCTAAAGCTTAATTTTGTTTCAGTTAGCTATTTTAATTTTATATTTTGGTAGTTTCTAGGAAATATTTAACGTAATGACATCCAGATATAGGAGTCTCCAGAGTTTGGTAGCATATTTTTGTAGAATTTGGGATTCATAAATGTCTTGGAATGCTAGTTGATTTAATATTTTTCTATGCAATTTGTGGAAACGTTTTCGAAGGATTTCTAGATGGTTGTGAAGATAAAAATGTGCTAATCGAGGAAATTTCGTGAAAAAATATATATATATATATATATATATATATATATATATATATATATATATATATATATATTCATTCGCATTGAAATAGAGATAAGGAAAATGGTAAAGGAACACATATAAAGGACGAACACAAGAGAGGTGGGGATGGCGGATGTGAGCAGATCACGAATGTAAAAATATTTTCCTCGACCGGGACTTGAACACCGGATCTCTCCACTTGCCGGGCCGATGCTCCAAACCACCTGGATAGCTCAGGTGGTTTGGAGCATCCGCCCGGCAAGTGGAGAGATCCGGTGTTCAAGTCCCGGTCGAGGAAAATATTTTTACATTCGTGATCTGATCACATCCGCCATCCCCACCTCTCTTGTGTTCGTCCTTTATATGTGTTTCTTTACCATTTTCCATATCTCTATTTCAATGTGAATGGATATTTATTCGCCATATGGCGGTATTTCGTGTTTGAATGTATGTGTATATATATATATATATATATATATATATATATATATATATATATATATATATATATACTATATATATATACTATATATATATTACCTCTCTTACCCTTTGATGGCCGACCGAAATGACCTTGTGGGAGCGTTCTAACTCCTTTTTGTCGACTATAGGAATGGACCTAATTTCAAAACTCAGGAAAATTTCAGAAGAAATGGAAATAATACGAGGATGATTTGTACGGTGAAAATAGTAGGACGACTACTTAAAACATGAACAGAGAGTAAGGTGTAAATTTAGATAGCGTAGATTCTGGATAACTTGAATATAAGTTAGAAAAAGCATTAAAGGTTTGGAGCTTTGGAGATACATAATCGGGATGTGGCAATATAATATCCTTTTTTCAAAAGCAAAACCACTCTAAACAAGCAAGTTATGTTGCCGCACTTTTTTTTTAAAGAAAAATCTCGCGGATTTATAAAATAATTTAAACGGAGAAGCGAGACCGCGCTAGCAAACAAAAACAGAGAAACGTGCAAATGAAACTCACTCGTATTCTAAATTTCCGGTGGCCAAACCACCTATCTCTTGGGAGTTCCTTCTCTCTCTCTTTCCATGCATATATATATATTTTTTTTTGGTAATCTACCGGTAAAGGTAGGTTTTTGGATGGACCCAACTATCAAATAAAAATTTTGTGACTCCCCACCTAGCAAACTAATCTATATCAGGTCCCTCTTCATCTCGGTGTACTTCTTTCCTCCCTTCATCCCGTCCAACATCCCTATCCTGTTCCTACCCTTACCTCGCTTGCCCAACATTCTCCCCTCTATTACCCTCTTCAACATTCCACTACCGCTCAATACGCCCTTCATCCATTTTTCCTGCCTCCATAGGATTTCTCTCAACAAACCCCTCTCCTCCCCCACCATTTCTAGTACTTCCTCATTTGTTTTCCTTTCGGTCCATTTCACCTTTTCCATTCTTCTCCACACCCACATTTCAAAAGCCTCCAATCTACGTCTATCCTCCTGCTTCAGCGACCACGTTTCCGCGCCGTACATAGCTACGCTCCATATCAGAGTTTTTACGAGTCTTGTCTTAACATCCCTACTCAACGTCCCCGTCATCAACTCCCTCCTCCTTGAGAAAGCCTCCTTGCCTAGCGCAATTCTTCTCCTTACGTCCCTACCACTTTGACCGTGTTGGTCCAAAACACTTCCGAGATATGTAAACTGTTCTACCTGCTCTATTTTTTCCCCTCCTATTTTAATATTTAGCTTAGCCTTTTTCTTTCTGGAAAATCGCATAACCTTTGTTTTATTAATATTTATTCTCATCCCATATTTATCGCACTGAACCTCCAATTCACTCAGCAATGCTTGCAACCCCTTGGCTCACTGAGCAACTAATGCTTGGTCATCAGCAAACCTAACCGATTTTACGAATTCCCCTCCGACTTTCATTCCTACCTCCAGTTCTTCCCATGCCTCTTTAATCATTTCCTCTACATATACGTTGAACAGTACCGGTGACAATGGGCAACCCTGCCTTACACCTCTTCCTAACACTGCCCATCCGGACTCTCCGTTCCCCACTCGCACCTGAGCAGTCTGAGACATGTACAGGTTGCGGATCAGTCTCCTGTCCCTCCAATCCATTCCTATTTTCTGCAATACACGCATTAATTTTTCCCAATTCACTCTATCAAACGCTTTTTCGAAATCTACAAAACAGGCAAAAACGTCCTGATTGTATTCTATATTCCTCTCGACTAGTGATCTCATAACTGCAATGGCATCACGCGTACCTCTTCCTTTCCTGAACCCAAACTGATCATCCCCTAAGTAATCATTTGCCTTACTCTCTATCCTTTTGTTGATGATCCTGAGAATAACTTTAGCTGCGTGGGATATCAAACTTATTGTTCTGTAATCCTCACATGACGAAGCCTTTGCCTTTTTTGGAATAGGAACTAACACCGATCTCACAAAATCTTCCGGCCAGATTCCTTCCTCATAGATACTACGAATCAGTCCATATATGGCCTTCTTCCCACCTTTCCCTAACCATTTCAACATTTCTACAGGAATATTGTCCACCCCCACAGCCTTATTTGCTTTCATCTCCTTTAATGCCCTTTCTATTTCATCGTCGAGTATGCCTGGACCTAAGCTATCTTCTTCTACGTCATGTTCCTTTTCTATGTCTAACCTTGTCGGCCTAAGTTCTTTACCATACAGTGTTTCTATATATTCCTTCCATCTCTCTTGGATTTTTCCTGGTTCAACTATTATCTTACCCCATTTATCTTTAACTGTTAGCACACATCTTGCCTTCTTACTTCCCGATAATAACTTAACCTTGCTGTATAGAGCACCAATTTCACCCTTCTTCTGTAAACTTTCCATATCCTCGCATTGCGTTTTCCACCATTCTTCTTTTGCTTTATTTGTGGCCCTTCTCAATTTATTGTTTAACTCTTTGTACTTCATTTTGCCTAACTCTGTGTTTACATTTTTCCATCTTCTTCTCTCATCCATCTTTGCAATCATCTCCTCCGTTACCCATGGTTTCCTTATCCTTTTCCCATTAACGGTTCCTATAGTGTCTTTAGCGGCTTCCAATATCCCTTTCTTGATATATATATATATATATATATATATATATATATATATATATATATATATGTGTGTGTGTGTGTGTGTGTGTGTGTGTGTGTGTACACACACATTTTTTCTCACGCACACGAGTAAATTGTGTGTACATAAGTGTGAACATAAGTATATTTTAATTTAATTTTAATGCACATAAATAAAGCTGTTGCTGCACATGATTACAAGAAGGAAAGAAGGAAGTATACTCGGTAATGGAATAAGGAAATGGGATCCACACTGAAAAGACTTCGTACTTTTCCACAGATTCCTGTTGGTCTGTGGAAACGTACGAAGTCTTTCTAGTATGGATATTAAATATTTCCACGAAGTGAAGGCGGAAACAGTCGAATGTATGGGAACTCGATTGATAGCATCTATTTTTTCTTCTTTATATGGCAAAGTGTTAAATAAAGGTCAAATTAAATATTCCTCTTACAATGGCCTTAACCAAGTACAAGGTGTGTACAAGCTCTAAATTATCCAATTTTTTTAGTGATAAACTTTTTACATCAGTAATTTGAAACTTCTGTTACTTCTCCGAATTCCACTATAATCTCTTCGCCCTGTAGATGTACATAGAAACAATCTCTCTTTTTGGGCTTACGTATGCTTCACGACACTTATTCCATGGCCACCGAGAACGCTAATGCAAGGGCTCCTTGGTTGCTGGAATAACCGCTTGGCTCGCCAGAGAGCCCGCATACTCGTGTACTTCGCATCAAATGCGAATGTTTACCATGTGTTTTTACTTTTGCATGAATGTTTACCATGTTTGGTTTGTGGGCCATAAATTTGTGGCTTCTGCAAGCGGTTTTTTTCTAAATTACCGGTGGTGCTCTAACACCCCTCACCACACGCCCTTGCGGCGCCTTGCGGGGTATTGAGTAGGTAGAACCTTGAGTAGAAGAATTTGACCCAACGCTGCAGGTAGAAGGAGGGTTCCCCGACGGAGAGGGACAAGGGATGGAAGGGGAAATTTAAAAACAAACAAAAGCAGAGCAAACAATACTGCGAAGAGCACTACATTATTTAATGGCATTCCATTGCGGTCATGCTGGAAGGGTTTTGACAACAACACACGAGAGGTGTATGCAATTGAGTAGAACTAATTATTCCCTAGACATGGAGGACAAGTGGCATTTTTGCTACCTACGAGTATAAACCTTCAGTTACTATCCCGTATTGCCCGTGGGAAGAAGGAGTCCTTGAGTCTGCTAGTTCTGGCATCTATTTTTCGAATTTTATATACATGATCCAAGCGACCTATGTATGTTGGAGTGCGAATAATTTGCGAGATCTCGGTGCTGAAACGTGCGAATCTTAATTTATTTACCAAGTTCAACCTAGCATTGAATCGCCTTTCTTTCTATGATTCCATCGCAACTCCATAAGCATTTCAAGGACACTTTTCGTTTTATCGTAACAGTTTTTCACGAAACATCATGCAAGTATTCCGATTTTATGTTTGGAGTCTTAATTAGGTGGGGGATGTTTTTTTTTAAATATTTGACGCACCTCGTGATCATTAAAGTTCATTTTTACTTTCGACCTAGAATTTATACCGGTCATAACTTTTCTCCTAAGCCATGAAGCCATGATCAAATTATTTAACAAACGAGGTGATTTAAGACGCTGTCGAGTTTGGACAAATAAAAACACTTTGCGGCTCTTGGTATAATGATTCTTGAACCACTTCAGCATTCGTCGGTGTTCTCCAAACGAAGTGTAATCTATAAATCATGAGCGATGGAAGGGCTTATACCCACTCATGGGCAGAATCTGGCGAATGGAAAAGGGCCGGGCTGGCGGGGGGCGCGAAGTATGTGGCTGGGGGTGGGGCGGGTTGCGGGGACGCGCGCGTGTGCGCCCGGGATGGGGACCCGAATGGAGTCCTCTCTGTTCATTGAGGTGGCGGCCATGAGGCGCGGGGATGCAATGCGCGGATGTGATCGCGATCCGCACATTGCATCGCTCCGTGCGTCAGCGGGGCGGAGGGCTCCGTGGCGCGGGGGTATCGCGGCGTTGGGTGGCGGCCCGTCGGAGAGTCCTCGGAGCGCTATCGACTGGGCGGGTGGGCCGTGTGGGCGGGCGGGGGCAAAGAGGGGGGAAGGGCAGGCGGTAAAGGTTCTTCCGCGGGGAACGAGGCCTTTTAAAGGGGACGTGACACTCTTAAGGAACGGGCGGTAGCCTGCTGGAAAGGGTTTTAACCGTGAGAGGGGGGGGGGGAACTTGGAGGATGCAGTCGCCTTTGGCTTCCGGAAACTCTTCAGATGATCAAATCTAGGGAAGGGCCTTTTGTGTCCTCGGAGCGAGTTTGTTTTCCCGCAAGTAGACCATTTTCTCACATTGGTCAGCATTTTTGAAAATTGGAATTGCAATTCGCGCCCATCCGATTCTTGATAAATACGAGGCGTATTCTTAAAGTAAGTACCGTTTGCTTATATTTAAATATTGGCGCTTCAGAACACAGTTTTGCTCCTGCAGTGCCATCTACTGAATCATTGAGAAGTTATAGCAGCATTTGTTTTGTTTCAGAAGTCGTTTGCTTGTCCGTGCATGCAAACAATAATGTCCACGACAATCGTTGATCCCGCCAGCTGTGAAGTGCGTTCTGTCATACGATTCTTGTATGCAAAAGGATTGTCGGCTGCTGAAATTCATCGGGAATTATGCCTAATTTATAAACCTACAGTTATGAGTGAAGGAAAGGTTAGACAATGGTGCTGTGATTTTAAAAATGGACGAACAAATGTCCATGACGAAGAGCGAAGTGGTAGACCCAGTATTCTGACCGATGAAATTGTTTCGCAAGTTGAACAAAAACTGCGATGCGATCGTCGATTGACAATTAATGGCCTGGCTGAACAATTTCCTCAACTTGGATGGACTACTGTCTACAATATTGTTACGGAAAACCTCGGATACCACACATTGCGTGCAAGGTGGGCACCGAAAATGCTCACCGACCACCACAAAGAGCAAAGAATGTCCAGTGGACGAGAGTTTTTGGGTCGTTGGGAACTCTTTAAACCACCCACCGTACAGTCCTGACCTTACACCCAGCGTCTACTTCCTCTTCTTGCACTTGAAACAGTGGTTCAATGGATAACGTTTCGAAACCGAAGAGGAACTCAAGAATGGCGTTGTCGATTGGTTCAACCCTCAGGTGGTGAGTTTCTATGCAGAGGGGTTAAAGAAGCTGGTGCAGCGGTACGAAAAATGCTTAGAAGTGAACGGCGATTATTTAGATAAGTGAAGTAGGCTTGTAGCTTACTAAAAGTGCCAATAAAATGTGTTTCATATGAGTATATTTTTTCCTGTGACCAAACGGGCCTTACTTTATGAACACGCCTCGTACATAACGAATACATTTTAACAAGAGTTTTCTTTGGGGAAGACGCCTATTCAATACTTTCTCAATGTTTGATGTCCTTCAATGAATAATGTTGTTTTATGGCACGGTTCTCTTAGGATAGAGAAAATGATTTTTCCACTCTGTGGCCTGGAACGATGTAGTTCCATATGAGGACCTGATCTGTGGCGGATTGGTTCACTGTGTGTTCATTGAATTGTTTTGAAAGAAATGATCAGTGAAATATGCTATGGCCAATACTTTACTACCTAATTTTGTGGTATCAGTTAGCAAGTATCGAACATTGGCTACCGTTGAATTTCCAGACTTGGGTATTTTCTTAGGAAAGGCGTGTCTCAAAAGGCACAGCAATAGTGTTCGCTTTAGAAGATACTTAAGCATTTTTAACGTTGTTCTCTCAGTATCAACCTGGATTTGTTTGTTTGATACTCAATAATTGGAATGAAGTCCCACTGTTAAAATTATTTACTTTCCTATTTCGAGAGTAAAATGTTCAGTGATCTCAGATCGCCAAATTTTGTGATGCAGAACGTAATTTTAAGGATTTAAGGATAGTCCCTTGTATTAGTACGGTGGTTTTCAGTTTCGTGAAACATATCACCTTAAATTTAAAATTTTTAATGATTTTTTCTTATCATTCTAACATTTATAACCAATTTATTAGGTAGAGAGTAATGGTATAAAAATTGATATTTTGTACAGCTAAATTATATTTGACCTTACTGCCCCGTGGAGGACAGACATGGGAGAAAATTCACCTTATCCCTGGTAATAAATGCCATTTCAATACAGACAGCATGTTGAACATTCCGCTATTCAATTTGCCTGCGGCTTCATTGTGTGAGGAATAATGTGCCTCGTCCAATTTTCCATCTGCCTTTTAATCACTCCGTGGCTCCAATGCTTATATTGCTTATTTTTCCTTTTGGAATGTTAACTACAGGTGGAACAAACCCGCAAAAGTTTTGCCATCAACGAGCACTTGTAATGAGCAAGTACTATATAAGCCGCGGATATTTCTACTCATGCGTTGACGAATGCCTTTCACTTATGAACGGATCCTGCGGTTTCTTTGCTTTATTTGGAAATGCTAAAACCATGGTTTGCATTATCGATGTAATCTAATTATACAGGGTAAACCATTTTCGTTGTGAATAAAATTAAAAGATACGAGTAGTTCATTTTGTCATCTGTCATAATAATATGTATGCTTCAGTTAATTATAATCCTAGAGCTAAATCAAGGTGACATATTTTTATATGCTTCCAAAAAAGGTGAAATTAGAAATCATCGATCTTATGTGGCCAGTAAATTTTGTTTTGACTTCCGTTTAAATTATCTCCAAATGTCAAAGGACATCCTTGTCACCGTTTTCTGAGCATAGAATATAAGGTACTCTCTTTTTAAATAAACAGCACTGTAGTCTAGATTTCAAGTTTACGGTCATTATGGAAATCGTCCTTAGTGATTTACGAATATAACTACCTCAAAATTAAAATTTAAAGAGAATTTCCAAGACTTCAGGATTGCCATTCCCAGGAAATAAGGAATTTTCCGCGACATAATACATCCCTATTAGTGATGCATAACAGCAGCTACCCACGCCTTGGGACGCTATATGGTAGTCATTATTAAATACAAAGTTAATCCCTTATTTTATAGAGTAGATTGAATTTTAACGTGTTAATTTTACTCATGTTGTTGGCTGAATTCTATTGAAAAGATTTATCGAGTTTGGATGGTATTTACGTCTGTTCCATTGAATTAATTTACTCGGGAAGATTTTTGTCGATATAAAAAAGGCAATAGACGAAAGCAAATATCTTAGTAAAAATATCCGCAATGCTGCAATTGCATTAACTTTCAAATATACTATATAACACTAATGATATTAATTTTTCCGTTTTGGCACATAAACAAAAACATAGGGGGGCGAGGAAGTCTAGGTCTCTGGTTCGATTCTCATGGCCGGCGAAACTTTTTAAGGTTATAAAAACAATTCTCAATGATTATTCGGAACGAGTTAATGAAAAAATAGTAACTTTGTGATTCCACTGAAAATTTATTAGGAGGCGATCCGGGTGTCAACGTTCAACGTCATCTCGTACGAGATGACGTTGAACGACTCGTACAGACATCCATGTATAGTGTATGTTATACTCGGGTAGGGGCGGGGAGGTGAGAGGGTGGGAGGGGGAGGGAGCGTTGTAGGTAAGGGTATGAGGCCCCCTATGAGGAGGGGTATTCCTGGTAATGGGGGAGGAAAGTGGGTGGGTTTTGAACGGCTCATAGGAATAAATACAAAACCCTTTACAAAGCATCTCCGAGGTCAAGGAAAGGAGTGGGGGAAGGCGAGGGGTATTTTACCCTTATTGGCGCAGGTATCGAGTAGTTGTAGGTTTAGGAGGGGGGAGTGGGAGGCGTACATCAATCAGGTCATTACGAACAATAATATTCTCTTTGGAGCGTACACTTTTGAAAATTTCAAGCTCCTCTAAAGCGTCTGGTCTTAGTCCTTTCTTTTCTACTCGTAAAATTTCAAATCACTACCGTGGCTATATTCCAATAAATGTTGTGCAAAATGTGACGCTGATTTGCATTTTTTATTTAACTTCATCGTGTGATGTGGTTCATAGGTTAGTGAACATTCCCACGTCAAAAACCAATTTCGAAAAAGAATTACCAGCAATAAAGATAATAGCTAGAAACAATGGATGCAATGAGCGCAGCTCATTGATAAATTGTATTTAAAAAAACTTAATCAACTGGCAGTCGGAGGCATTTATAAATACCAACCGCGACAAGGCTCTGCTGCCGAATGGCGTAGAATCTTATATCTGGATTTTACCATGAGAATTTGCAAAAAATTGCCAAAAGACAAGTTTAAATAAGCCTATTAAAATAAATCGAACGTCAGCAACCTATTTTATCTCACAAAGGGCAAAATTCCAAAAAGTGACAACAATGGAGTGCATAAGGTGTATAAGATGTGAGTGTGACGCTGTGTATGTTGGACAAACCGGCTGAAAATTTCAAGAAAGGGTGAAGAAACACCAAGCCTGCGTGAAGAACAAAAGGTCAACAGTTTGAATGTTGTAGCTGCTGTAAACCAATCCTAGGATTGAAATACTGATGATGATGACTTGGCATAGAACTCGTTAAAATACGAGTTTGTACAGAAGGCATAATTTCATCAGGAGTTTTCGTACCATATTCAATGGATTCGTCAACAGAATGAAACGTTGTTTCCTAAAAGAGAAGTTTTGTTTTTTTTAAGTACCTTAAAATTCATATTTTATTGAATAAGTTAGACAGTTGCACAGTTTTACGCCGTGATAACATTGAACATTGCTTGGTAAATATTGTAAAATTTGAATTCTATTCTATTTTTATATTAATATTTAAAAGTTTTAACGCGTAAAAATTATACGTTGTCGTTAAATCTCACTAATATGTATGCCACTGGCGTTTTAAATATCTGCCTCTATTGGCATGAAGCCTCATTGAATCCTGTATTGCCACGAGCATCGGAGCGTAAAACAATTAATTCCACTTTGGCACACCCATATACTTTCTGGTCTCAAGTAAATATAACCCAATCGTATTTTGATCCAATCAACTTTCCTAAAGATCCAAGTCTGATTTTCTTTCCCAATGTTTCTCATTGACGTCAACAGGATTGAGAGATTGAATTTAATTATGGCAGGTCAGACGACGACATTTTTATTCATTAACTGGCACACTTGTTAGGAAGGGTATTTTAGCTGTTGAAGTCGTTGAGTCTCTTTTGTTGGCTCTAAATAAGTTGCCTTTTTGCCTTCGACTTTTCCGGAATTCCCATCCCACATTCCGTGTTATGTGAAAAAACTCCAAGTGTGAACTGTTCATATTACACGGGAGCGGTCGCATTTTTTATGGAGATAATGACAGAGATGAAAGCCAGGTTTAAAGAACATGGCATTTCTAATCTCATCGTTATGGAAAAATGCCTTTCCATATCCATTTTTCGGTCTTTCGAATGAGTATTACCCAAGGATTACCCAAGGAGCGTAGGACTTCTTCTAGAGCTGTTTTACACCGATTTAAAAATGTACACCCTAGGAGTCAAACGGGTCGATGTACTCCTATATTTATTGCAAATGCCTCAAAGAGAAATTTATTAGCTACCGATTAAAATTTATAAAAAAACACCCCCTTAAACTCCTTTAAAACCTCCAAAAAATGTTAGCTTATAGTTTAGCCCTTCAGATGCGGACCACATATCCAAATCTAACAACGTATGGAAAAACAAACTTTATTTCTTAATGTTCCCCTAACTATCAGAGTAGGTGAAAATTTTTATGTTGTTTATCGGGAGTAAGCACGCTTCGGCAAATCGTGTGTATTAAACTTTTGTGCTGTTTTTTGTATAGAAGAAATATTGATAAAGGGATTGTGATATTTGACAATTATTGAAATTTAAATATATGTAATATGGTAGATAGTTTGCATGGTGAATAGGTGGAAGGATAAACAATGGCAGGAATCACTCTCAGACTTAGGAGTAAAAAGAAGACTATAATAATAGGTGATGTCATGTCCGACTTCGTCTCACTGCGAAAATCTATTTCTCTTCTGACCGAGTGGCCCGATGTACCATTAGGAGAAATGGAATTTCCATTTGTTCCACGAAGAGACTCGAAAATACTTAAGCTTTACTCTCTTACAGTTGGAAGACTAGTTTGCACTCTTTGTGATTGGATTGGCACCCATTCAGAATTTCCAGGATTACCTTTCACAAAAAAAATATTAATAACAGAAATTTACCCAAATTCAATTTCATTCACAAAACCAATTAGCCATCCAGGGCAGTGACTGAAAATATCCCGTGGTCATCTAACTATGTCTATATTTAGTGCAGTGCATAGTTTGTGCTGCTGCACTTCCAAGTTCCGTGATCATCACCATACGGTGTGCATTCTTCGTTGCCATTCCGATCTCTCTCTCTCCGTTCGAGGGTGTTTTGGAAACAGTTCTTTGCCGTCATTGACCACCCTCCATCCAGTTGTCTCGATAATCTCCCAGGAAATCCAGGATTTTATCTTTCAGCCTTCTTTCACTGCCAAACTGCCGTACGGTTCTAATTATTGTTACGATTTTTCTTATTTCCCGAATATAAGCTTTGATTCCGGAAATTGAATGTTAATAGTGGAGTCAGAACGATCATACCAGATGTTTCCCCAAAAAAACACTTAAAATTAGGGGATATTTCAAATGTTCAGCGAGAAACAAGGCAAACCATAGCAATTATCCCCGAGATTCTTTTCATAGTTGACTTCAGCGCCCACCTCGCCTACGAATGAGGAGTGTGGTGTTTTCCATGGACATTGCAATGCAATTGCATTGCAATTTGGGGGGCGAGTCCATTCCTTTCTTTCACGTGTGTTTTCTCGCAACGATCCGACATCCGGAATATGACAAGCGTTGAGCGAGTCTTGGGGCGTTCAGAGACGACGGATGGGTTTAAAACTCTGGACGTCCCGGCTGGAGCGAAACGCCCTAACCGTTTAGAGTACTAAGCCAACTTCATATCGAAATACGAGTAACAAATGCGCGTTTTCTTCGTCCTGACTTCCAGCAAAGCGGTCACCACACCCATTTCCCCCGCCCATCCTCCCCTCTTCCATTCTTCACACATCTCCGACAAAATCCTTATCCTCGCACTCCTCCGTCCTTTCCCATTTCCTCCGCTTTTACGGCTCCTTTCAGCGGACAGCACCCGACCCCCGCCCGCCTCCGACCTCATATAATGACGCAACGGGTTCGTGCGTGGCGGCCAGCCCCCTCTCCCCCCACCTCCCTCTTTTGTTCCGCTCCGAATCAATGCTCGTGGACCGTGATTCCACTCACTCCCCCCCCCCTTCCGCCGTCCCTTTCGCCAAAACATCATTCTCTCGCATTCCGCAGCGGAAGAGGTCCATTATTTCCGCATACTCGGTGGCGGTATCTGCGTGGGTTCCGCCCCCCCCTCCTCCCCAGCGGGTTCGTCGGCGTCACGTCGGTACCTGCACCGCGGCTAATGCCAAGGCATTAACGTGAGCTCTCGCCGAAGCGAGGGTGCCTTCCTCAGCGTGTTAACTTTGTCATCAAATGACCAGGTCTCATGCGGAAGCGTCGGGAACATGCCGTAGATGGGTTTCGAGGGTGAAATGCAAATTGCGTTCCCATATTTATCCAGCATCGTGAGCTGCCACGAAATTCTGTTCGGAGGCTTTGGTACCCTATTCGTCGATTGAAGACATAATTTTATTTCTAGATCGATTCATACTTTTCAAGGCAAAAATGCTTTCCTTAATGCGACGTGAAATCCCTTTAAAAAATTCGCGATATGGTTTGACCGTTCTGAGAATTTTTTGCTGTAATTTCTCATTCCAAAGTTTCTTTTTCGATGTTTATACTGCATGAACATATCATTCGGGGAAAGACCAAATATGTATCGCCAACTAATTAGGGTGAGATATTTTAATGGGTTGCAGTATTACAAATAATAAAATTGGTATTCACCACGAGATATATTTTTATATTAGGTTTCCTAATTGCCGTCATTGGTATTTGGTGGTAATGAAGCGAGGTAGCCTCAGTGACCTCTTCCCGTTTATCGGAATCACGTAAAAGACCAAGAAGTTCATAACATGTTAAGTCAGAAAATGTGCTTATTATTTTGTATTTTGATGACAGTTAATTATATATTGGATGGACATTGCTGTTTAAAAAGTACTTCTGTAAATTAATAAATAAATAATTATTGATTTATAAATTTTTCCCCATTACCAATATGCAACTAATTTGGATACCACATACCTGGTGAATGGACATTTAAATCCTCCATTTAAATACAATAAAAAAACTGATTTAAGATTGCAAAATCGCTACCGAGTTTATTTGATATTTTTTTCATATTCAGACAATAATATTCTACCAAATCTATTTTTAAGGTGTTGTTCCACCTCATTTTAACACAATGACACTTTCAATTAAGCTGATGTACATATGCTATAAGCCGAACAATCTCCTATTTTTAATGTATTAAGTTTCAAATTGTATAATTCACTGTTCATTATTATTCCCGGTGTTAATAAATGGCTATCATTTTTTGTGATAAAAGGTGATAGAGGCTAAGGCAGAGTAAAAAAATATTCCAAAGAGATCAAATGTGAGAAATGATTTAATATCATTCAATAATAACACGTCAGTCACGACACCTTGGAATTTTTTTATATTAATCCCGTATATCGGGAATATTTTTGCTTGTAAATAAAATAAACGCGCATGTTTACGAAGTATTTCAATCTCCACCATTACCTGAGTAGCCTCAGCATGCATATGAATGTTCCTTGTCCGACCAGTAGCACTCAAACTAATTATTTCCGTGATATCTGAGCTGAAGGAACGTACGTTATGTAAATTGATTTCAAATGCAACGGAGTGCCATTATTGAGTGGCATGCCCCAACCACAAGAATCTCTTGTGGTTGGGTCCAATGCGCAAAATTATCGCAATAGTTCAATTATATGTTTGTTCTGATTGACCTTGCGTAAGAGCTTAACGTCTAGAATTGCTCAAATTCTATTAAATTCCATTCTACATTAGATAAAATCCTTTGAACATAATGACTAAGTCAAGATGAAAAAATACAAATATGATGAACATTTTGTCGTTTTGAAATTTCATGATTTGTTTCATCGCCGTGAATGAGGATTAGAGAATTATCAAATGCTGTTGGTGTCATGTGGACACGGACACATGAATGAATGTGGACAAATTTTACATTTCTTTTGAAAGCAATAACATATTAGGCATGAAACGCAGTGCGCACATCACCTACTCCGTCACAGAAAGGGCATCGATAATTTACAACATACTTTGTTGATTTCAGTCATGTATTTGGAATAAAAACTTTATTTCCGTTGTTCCTCTTTTCATTTTGCCTCCCCGATATTGGCGCCTTTCACTAGAAGGGTAAATCAAAGGGCAACGTCAGACAACATAGGCACGATGAAATGAGTAATGCTTGGTATTAAAACGTTCACCGCATATGCATCTTAAACTATTGTAGAAAATTGATACAAGTGTTTCTAATTGCACTGATGGATATTATTAAACTCTTATTTACTTTCTTTTCAGCTCTGTTTGCTTTTGGTGTTTCGCCTCGCATTGCTCCAGGGATCGCTTCCGAGGTTCTCCGTGCAAGACAATCCCACTGCTTTCCATCCAAGCCGCCATGTCAGGTAAATATCCTCTCTCATTATTTTTTCAATCCAAAAAAACGTGTTGCGATACTTCGGTATGCTATATCGTAGCATACATCGAGGGTAAAGTGAAATTTGTGCTTAGAAATGCATCAGCATGATTAAATCTGACGGGTAAATGTTATTCTGTAATGGACTTGTCGTGAACGATGTTTCTTAGGGTAGCAAAGCATTCCTTTAATAGCCAAAGTAATCAACTGGAAGCCGCACCCGGTGGTCCATGCGCCGTCTGCTCTTCTGTGATGCGGTCCTAAAGGCATCTGACCACAATAAGAAGGCAGTTTCGGTGATGGGCACATTAATATCACCATTGGGGAAGGCACTGGGACACCGACTGCATTGTTTTCATTCGAAATTACTACCGAGGATAACAGACTGATACTGACTGATCTTGGAAACTAATGGGCCAGGTAATCCATTGCTTCGGATGTCATATCAGCCGGTGGAGAGGAGGGGAGGAGACGGGAGGTGCGTAGACCTACTCGGTCGAAATTCCAAAATCCTTCTAAAACCTGGTTGGTGGCAGTGGAAAAAGAGCCTTATTGTCTGTTAAAGACCGCAACTGTTAAGTAAGGAACGTATCTTGGAGCGAATGCGTAGGCATACTTGTGTTTATGTATTCGCATGATTCATGGCAGACGGGAGAAATTTCAGTGATATGTATGATGTAATAGTTATTACGAGCAGTTCTATTTGACTTTCCGTCGTTAAGTCCGTACGTGCCACAACATCAATATTGTCCTTTCCTTTTTTAAAAAAATGGCAATTTTGTTTATTTCGTGTATTTAATCTCTCCGTTTGAACGGGCCGTGTGCACCAATCTGAGGAGTAGCGTAAATAACGATATGAGATATTATTATTCCCTCGCATAGTGAATGCTGCGCATGCAGAGTTATATTTCTCGGATTCTTGTAATGTATCAATGAAATCAATTCGAGTTCTCTCTTCTTTGGCATGAATTCCCTCTGTGAACAGAAGCCATTAAAATCACTCAATTACTTGACTAGAGTACATCTTTGTCTTGCGTCGAATTTTTACTATCACGGCTTCCCCTCAGGTCTAATCTAGCATCTATGGAGAAGTTTATTTTTACGTGCGTAGTTGAGTGTTTAAAAGTATTATGCACAAATGACAAGGAACATGCACCTTTATCATCACCACTGTGTGTATGTGTGGATGGGGGCTTCCCCCTCCTTCCCCACACATATTAGCTAGATGCTCATTTGTTTACGAGGGCGACGTGACGTGGCTGGCTGGAGCACGGTGGAACTCTTGGTCTTTTATGTTTAGTAAGCGAATTAAGCGCGAGGGGTTTCTCTCTGCTTGAAATCTCGCCGGGCGAAGGGGCGATGACGTCGTGAATGTCACCGAGTCAACCAATCTCCCCCGCCCGCCCCGGCGACACCGCCGTCGACACCGAAGGGTGTGTTGTTTGGGGAAGGGGGGAAGGCGGCCCAAGTGGCGGGGGAGTCGTAACGAAGGAAGTCTCTGGTTGGGGCTTCGGATTCGTTAGTGGCGTGGAAGGGTTTCGAGAGCGAGATATGCTTTAAGAATGCGCTCTTTTGCTCCGCCGCTAATTTTTATGCGCCGTTTAGTTTCCATTGCCTGTAGTTCTGCCCTCCCTGTTTACTCTTTTCTCTCCGTCTCTCTCGGGTAAAGCTTTACGCCTGCTACAACTGTGCAGTAATTTCCTCTGCACGATAGCGCTCGCATCCATCAAGCCCACGCCCAAACTCCCTGCCGCCATTAGGCCGCGTGGCACGGGGTTTTAAGGCGCGCAAAACGATAATCACGTTATTTGGATGAATGGCGACTTTTCGCGATGTAGGTGATGGCGGAAGGCATACGCTTTTCATTATAATTCTGCAGTTGGAAGTCTTCTTGCGATCGAGAAGTGCGCATTGAAGGTTAATCATTTAATTTCATCGGAGATTGTCTAGTTGCTCAAATTTCAAAATATTCAGAGAAATAGTAACTATTACTTTGGATTCAATTAGGAATGGTTATCTCGAGTGCCAAGCAACTTCTCGAGGAATACCTAACTCTCGCTTGCTTCTTTCCTTCGGCGAGATCTTTCAACCTTGCTTTTGTGATGACTAATTTCCGTTCGCACAGTTAAATAATTAACACAATACCGGTTTGTTTGTGTACACTACTTACATTTTGGTTTCCTTGACGAGTCAACCATCGGATGAGGATAATCCGTCGTCTCCAGTTATTCAGGTCACCTTAGAAATATTAATTTGCTACAATATGGTTAGAAATCCACGAATTTAGGCCATGCATCAAAATTTAATGTATTCTTAGTGCATTATGGCAATCATCCAAGTAATTGCGTTAAATTTTAAGTGTTTATCCGCTTTTCAGTGTTTGCCCGGTATTTCCATCTACCAGTCTTCTCGATCGTGACTATCTTCCTCGTCTATCCATTCCTAAGCCATCCATGTTTCCCTCTCTCTGGTCGCGATCATTCTAACAATAACGTTGGCCATCTCCTCGTCCATTCTTCGAGCATGGTCGTACCATTTTAGAGCTGGCTTTTGATTCTATAGAACACTGATTATTTCATGTGTGTTGTTACTTGACTAATATCATAATTTTATCCCTATATTCCGTGGATATTCTGCCTCATCTCACAATCCCTCCTATCTCTACAACTGCTATTGTGCTTTTCAGGCGTTGCCTTGTAGTTCGGCTCTCTGCCCCACAAGTGCTACTCTATCTACTCTGTTTTCAAAGTTCTCTAATTCATATCATAAGCTTAACTTTAGCTTTATGTTAGCTTAACTTAAGCTTACCTTTTCCTAATCTTCTTGAAGAAAATGGAAAAGTCTTCGGAAGTACTTCTTCAATATAATGTAATTTCAAAGTCTCATTTATATACTTCTTACTAATCGCAGCAAATTATAGAGTAATTGAGTTGTGTACCATAATTTTTCGCTAGTTTTCTGCAAAATGCGCGAAGTGCCCATTGAAGAGGGAAATAAAATTTTTATGAGGACAATTTTTAGTTCAAACATTACATTTTTGTTAGATTTTTAGAGTGATTTATAATCAATGCACGTGTGGAAAGAGTATGCTTAATTTTACTTCAGTATTGCATCAGTGATCGTCGCTGGAAATTGAAACGATTTCGGTTCAAGTAGGCCTTTAATGTTTCTGAGAGTACTCTTTAAAATGTATCGAAGATTGATCTCTCAGTAAATGCAGTGGTGTTCATTTCCTCGGTAACAGTGGTGAATGATTCCCTTGGTCCAGGTTCCTTTGAAATTGATTTTATCCTCTCCATGAAAATTTTATCTATTTTCGATCACCTCCATAGAATACGTGATTTGTATAAAAAGTTTTGGAAAACTAGATTTATTCGAGACATTACTACCATACTTGTAAAGTCTTCAAATTGCATCCCTTGAACATCGACGCACTTTTTCCAGAGCGGCTTTTCCACGACTCGAGGGCTCCCTGGTAGGCGGACTCCGGAAAGTCCTCGCGGGTACGCGTGCAAGCTTCTTTGACGGCGCTAATGGTTCCATGGTGGTGTCTTTTGAGGGATATTTTCACTTTTGGAAATACAATGTAGTCTACTGGGCCAAGTGGGGACCGTAAAGGGGTTGGGGATTCGTCACGAAGCCGTTTCAGGAGGCCCTCGCGAGCAGGCACTCGACGCTGCTCTTGATCGTCCGTTCAGATACCTTCGGGAGGACGAGTAGTATAGCGCAGATCTTTCGCATCGCCAAATGTTCAGTGATGTAATGGTGTGTGCACTGTCATCTTGTATCAATGCCAATATACAATCTGCGATCATGTGCACACTTAACCTACGACGGTCTGAATTCAGCGCTTCACGCACACGTCAGGAAAAAATGGCCCCGGATACTTTTTTATGTAAGCCTGATGCAGCATCCAATTGGTCTCCACCGACGATTTGTTCGGGCGAGAGCAACTTTTCTAAGCGGCGTCGCCCTTGCCTACATCGTTGCCAACGGGGGATTGGAATACTTTTCACTTTGCAACGACTGCCGTTGACGCAGTACTTGAGTTTTCCTCTTTCATTTTTCTCTTTGGCTGGGTTCAATCTTTTTCCCGTAAATATTTCTCTCTTGTTTTTCAATTTCGCCGTGAGTCTTTCCCGTTTATCGTGAAGCATTATTCTTTTGCATGTAGGGTTTCGGTCATAAAATAGTGCCGCATTGCCTAAGCTTGGTGTTAAAAAATATTATTAAATTTATAAAGATAATATACTTATTAGTTAGATTTTTTTAAAAGATGCCTTAGATTAGCTTGCGGAAATTCCATTTTGCTGATCCGTGACGCAAGGATTTCTCTCTCGGAGAGGCTCTCTCCTATCGCCCACCTATTTTAAATGTTCTCCCGGTTGATTTGTTTTTCTTGCCTTTTCACGTCAAGCTCCCAGGGCGTACGTCGCCTTCGTATTTGTTATAAACTCTTGTTTTCCCAAATGAGATCTAGAGACCCGCTTTAACCATTTTCTTTTTGAATTGGTAAATTTGCACCGCAGCTGTTTAAAGGTTATCAGAAAGCAGGGCTTGATCGCAGCCCTTAGTTTTCATTTTATTTCCTACTTTTGTGTGTTTAGTTGCACTTTATGCGATTATTAATTCTACGATAAACCTGGAATTTGTAAAAATTTAAAGGTAGTGTGTTTCTATGATAATCATCATTTGGCTTTCTCAATTCATGTTTACATGTGCTCGAACCAGTATTTTATCCTATTTTATGTCTTAGGTGTCCCAGTAAAGTGATTGGAGTTTAATGTCCTCAGAGTCAATTCTTGTGCTCTTTAAAATAATTCTGATTAAAAAAAATGCTTTTACAGATGTTAAGCGGTAATGGTGTGAAATGGTGATAAGACCTATTAAGGGCGGTTGCGTTGAAAGATATTTTAACCTGTAGAAAATATTTTTCCGTGCTCAGCACTCGAAGGACATTCATTCAGGTTCTTTAAATTTCAGCTCAATGCATTTCGCAATGGGACCGTTAATTGGCTTAGAGGAGATTCGGCGATGTGATCGGTACGGTTTGCGAGTCTTTATTCCGCATTTATTTCATTAATTCGAAAATAACTTACGTTCAGATGAAGTCAAAGAAGACGAATAGTTCTCATTGATTTGATTATCTCTGCAGGAAGCACCAGTGGTGGTGCTCCTCGTGCCCTTCCTCAGTGAATCAATCGGGGCATGTGCGGATCGTTTGGGTAATGTGTGGAGCATTTTACTTAATTTCTCGGCCACGAGAGGTAGACGCATCACGGTGAACCTTTACCTGAAAATTAAACACATCGCTATGACTTCCGAATGCCTCTCTCGCGGTATAGAGGGGCGCGATAGAAAAATTGATGTTCGTGCCCGAGCGTGAGTCCGCGGTGGTGCTTTTCATCATTGGAAAAATGAATGGCCAAACCGCACCGAAGGGAAGCGGATGAAAGCAATAGTCGACTTTTCGCCGCGTGCCACACCTCTCTCCCCTCGGGCGATGGCGCTGCTCGGCAGGGGGAGCGGGGGGAGAAAGAAGCAAAAGAAGGGAGGGAACGGAATAATGGGTCGGGGGTGGTGGAGCGCCGCTTTAAATCTCCTCGGCGTAAAAACATCGCGAGGGGAGTGGAGGCGAGATTGCGTGTGGGTTTGGAGGGCGCGCGAAGGGAGAGCCATCTATTTGCCCAGGTGCGGAATAGTACGGAGAGGGGGGAGGTATTTCCTTTATTCCTCCTCGTCCGCCGCCCGCCAACTCATCCCGACCATTCCAGGTTTCGGTTTCGAGGAGTATTCCCGCCGTCGGGATTCTTTATTGTTCTTATTGCCGTCACCATTCCCTCGCTTCCCTCGTCGCGAGCACGGAAATGCACCCGCCCATACCGCACTGCGCGCCCCCTCTTCCTCCCGCAGCCCCCGCCTCTGCCCCCTCTGCCCCCTCCGCCCCCCTCTGCGCCCCAGACATACGCCGATATAAGCGGTGTCAAGGAGGAACCATCTCGAGTTCCCTCACCTCCGCCCCATTCACTCTCCACCACATTCCCCTTCCACCCCACCCGCCCTCGTGATGGCACGCGTGCCATTTGTCGGCATGGTGACGGCATCCCGGAGACAGCGGCTCTGTTCTGGCCGTGGCGGTTCTTAGAATCCTATCCCCGTGTAGCTTAAGTTGAGGAAATGGAGCGCATGCGCACTCAAACATATAGTTGCGCTTTTAAATACGTTTGATTGATTACCTTTTTCTGTTGGCCGGTCAGTCATGATAATAATTGTGTAATAGTGATCGAGTTTATTCATTATCACAACCGGCTGGGCGGATGGGCCGAATGGCGCTCCTTCTTCGGCTAGCTTCTTCGTTGAACCATATTTCATTGGTTTTCTTCATTTTGATATTAATATTTTCACAATTCTCTCTCGGTATCTTCTTTTTGATTATTTTTGCTCACTCTCTCCGACGCCGCTAATTTAAGTATTGTTTTTAAATGTCGCGAAGACCTTAAGATGACTCAAATACGTATTTTCTCCCAATTCTCAATGACCCTTTTTATTCTCTATCAAATCACCTATGTTTTTTTTGGATTGTCAACATCGATTGAGTTTATCCAGCGAGAAATAATATATTTTGGTTTTTAGTTTCCATTTATCATAATTGGCCCCAATTGAGAGCATTTCAGCATATTATTATTTACCAGCGTTATTTACGTGCGCACATGGGACTGCCTATGTGTTTTTTAAGTCATTATTATATAGTAGTTACGGGGTAAGTATCGGATGGATACAAACTAGACACCCATGCATTTATGAGCGTCGCCCAGGAAAACACCCGGCGTCCCTCGACGCAATAAGCTCTTCTTCAATTTCGCGGGTGGTTCTCCTCCCTTCAGTCCGCTCAACATGCCTGCTCATTTTCTTCCCAGGCCTCGCGTTTTCCTCTCGCAGTTTCAATATTCCCTCGGCCATCAAACGCTCTGAATCCATCTTTCCTGCCTTCTTCGGTTTTCTCTCAGCAATCATTTCCTTCCCGGCTATGCTTCGTTTATTTAAATCTGTCTTTTTCCTTTTTTCATCCTTCTGTTTACCAAAATATTAAAAGCTTGCAATGTACGCCTTTCGTATTACTTCAATGTTCTAGTTTCCGCGCCGTAGAAACCCAACCTCCGGATGAAATTTTTCACGAGCCTCTTCTAAGCATTCTTAAGTCACTCAACGCCCTTGCCATCGATTCCTTCATCCTTGTGAAAGCTTCTTGATGTACTGCAATGGAGAATGCAATTATTCTGCTTACGTCCTTTTTACATTGATGATATAACATCTTGACCCAGCGCACTGCCAAAATCGGTAAACTGCTCTGTCAGCTATGGTTTTTTCTCTTCAATTCTAACACTTAACTTAGCCTCGCTAATAACCTGGAAAATTTCGTAACCGTTGTTACAGTTACATTTGTCTTCATCCCTTACGTATTTTATTGCTTTACTACTACACCCAGGATTTATATTGTTATAATTATTAAAACTCGCATATGCAGATGGACAATGTCAGGTGGCACACAAGTCCCAAGTATTACAATCAAACTTGCCTTAGAAAAAACATGACATCACAAATCCAATCAATATCACAAAAGATAAAAAATAAAATCAGTCAGAAAAAATACGCTTAATTTAACTTCCAAACACAAATCTCTAACGCAAAAAAAAAGAAAATCTCCATTTCATTTACATCACTTTCCCAATCAACAAGAAAAAATCAAGACTAAGCCGTTGCATGCAATCATGCACAACACATCAACTGAATTATTATATAAATTGTTTACACCTTTTCTTAAAAGTATTCACCCTGTTAGAAAAGACATCGAATAGTTTTGGAGGCTAACTGTTCCATTTATCAATTGTTTTATTAAGAAATGAATTTTTTACTTGTTTTTTGTGCCCGGCATTTTACCCTTAATTTGTGATCATTCCTCCCCATAAAATTGTGATCTGGTGCCCAATTGACTCACTGAAGTATGATCGTGCACCAATCTAACTTATTGCACAGGATCTCGGCCTGCATTCACTTCTGTCTGAAGCCCCTCGAATGCCCTTCTTTACGAACGAAGAAACTGTTCTAAAATGGTTGATCTTCCAAGCACTGATCGTTCCTCTGCTCCATGCGCTCGAGCTCATCTAGTAATTTTATTACAGACACCATCCATATTCTGCCATTGATGATAGCCATTGATGATAGCCATTGATGCTACTGATGCCATAGATTCTGCCATTGATTAATAAGCCATATCCGTATAAAATATATTAAAAAATTAATTGGAGTTTAATGACCAATAAGTTTATTACTGCTGTGGAGTTTCGTTTTAAGGCGCGAATGGATAACCTATATTTATCGTCTATATAAGAGTGGGTTCAGACACATACCATTTACAGCGCCATTTGTTGAATGTTTTGAGAGATTGAAGGCGTGGTTACCTTGGGGATATTCTCACCCCTTTCCTTGCCTCAGTTAGCATCCAGCACTTTTCCCACGGCCTACCTCCGCCTCCCTCCCTCCGGCCGTTCCCCCCCCCCAAACCCGTGTCCCCCACACGCGCACTTTCTCGTTCCCCAGGAGTCGTCCCCTTGCGGAGGGATCCTCTTTATCCATTCCAACTGGAGCCCCGCGTCTTCATATATCAGGCGCCTAATTGAATTCCTAGCCGCCGTCAGCGTCCCCTTGCCTACCTCATAAAGGAGATCCTTAGGTGAGTAATGCGTGGGGGCAGCTCCACTGGCTAAGGGCGGGGCGGGAGTGTGGGATCCATTCCGAGGGGAGAGGTGGCGGCGCCCAGGCGAAAGGGTTGGCAGGCGAGCGGAGAAATGCAAGGATGGAGCGGGCAAGATGAGGGTGAAATATTACTCATGTTGAATAGAGAGGTAGGGGAGGGGTCGTAGCGTCATCACCAAACCCAGGCGCGCAGGCCGATCATCGCAGCGATCGCTTGCTCCCGCTCTGCCCTTGAGGAAACCGAACCGATTCCTCCTGAGGCGGATATATATATATATATATATATAATGTGTGGGTCGCGGTGGTCCAGTGGGTAGAGCGTTGGACTACTGACCGGAGGGCCCCGGGTTCGATTCCCGGGCGAGGCACTCTGGGCACCTGCAGCTCCACCCAAGCTAGATTTTTCGGGTACCAGTTCTTCCTGGGAAACCATAACCGGCACAGGGAAAGGAACTGGCCCCCCTACCCTGATGTGTGAATATTCACACGCCGTCGGGCTTGGTACATGGGTGAGCTCTACCATCACCTACTAAACCGACATTCGGGTTGATTACTGTGTTTATGGTATATATAATGTAAATTCACTAAATAGTCAAAACAAACACAGAAACTAAAACAAATATATATATATATATATATATATATATATATATATATATATATATATATATATTTGTAGATATAGATATATCTGTTTTGTAGATTTAGAAAAAGCGTTTGATAGATTGAATTGGGAAAAATTAATGCGTGTATTGCAGAAAATAGGAATGGATTGGAGGGACAGGAGACTGATCCGCAATCTGTACATGTCTCAGACTGCTCAGGTGCGAGTGGGGAACGGAGAGTCCGGATGGGCAGTGTTAGGAAGAGGTGTAAGGCAGTGTTGCCCATTGTCACCGGTACTGCTCATCGTATATGTAGATGAAATGATTAAAGAGGCATGGGAAGAACTGGAGGTAGAAATGAAAGTCGGAGAGGAATTCGTAAAATCAGTTAGGTTTGCTGATGACCAAGCATTAGTTGCTCAGTCAGCCAAGGGGTTGCTGAGTGAATTGGAGGTTCAGTGCGATAAATATGGGATGAGAATCAATATTAAAAAAACAAAGGCTTTGCGATTTTCCAGAAAGAAAACGGCTAAGATAAATATTAAAATAGGCGGAAAAAAATAGAGGAGGTAGAACAGTTTACATATCTCGGAAGTGTTTCGGACCAATACGGCCAAAGTGGTTGGGACGTAAGGAGAAGAATTGCGCTAGGCAAGGAGGCTTTCTCAAGGAGGAGGGAGTTGATGACGGGGACGTTGAGTAGGGATGTTAAGACAAGACTCGTAAAAACTCTGATATGGAGCGTAGCTATGTATGGTGCGGAAACGTGGTCACTGAAGCAGGAGGATAGACGTAGATTGGAGGCTTTTGAAATGTGGGTGTGGAGAAGAATGGAGAAGGTGAAATGGACCGAAAGGAAAACAAATGAGGAAGTACTGGAGATGGTGGGTGAGGAGAGGGATTTGTTGAGAGAAATCCTATGGAGGCAGGAAAAATGGATGAAAGGCGTATTGAGCGGTAGTGGAATGTTGAAGAAGGTAATAGAGGGAAGAATGTTGGGAAAGCGAGGAAAGGGTAGGAACAGGATAGGGATGTTGGACGGGATAAAGGGTGGAAAGAAGTACACAGAGATGAAGAGGGACCTGATGTAGTTTAGGTTGCTGGATTGAGTTTTGTTTGGAGTTATAAAATATTTATTTGATAGTTTTGTCCATCCAAACACCTACCTTATCCGGTAGATTACCTAATAATAATAATAATAACATATGTATATATATATATATATATATATATATATATATATGCGGGTCGCGGTGGTCTAGCGGGTAGAGCGTTGGACTGCTGACCGGAGGGTCCCGGGTTCGATTCCCGGGCAAGGCACTTTGGGCACCTGCAGCTCCACCCAAGCTAGTTGATTTTTCGGGTACCAGATCTTCCTGGGAAACCATAACCGGCACAGAGAAAGGAACTGGCCCCCCTACCCTGATGTGTGAATATTCACACGCCGTATAGGGCTTGGTACATGGGTGAGCTCTACCATCACCTGCTAAACCGACCTTCGGGTTGATTACTGTGTTTTATATATATATATATATATATATATATATATATATATATATATATATATATTTATGCGGGTCGCAGTGGCCTAGTGGGTAGAGTGTTGGACTACTGACCGGAGGGTCCCGGGAGTGCTGCAGGTGCCAAGCACTCTTGGCACCTGCAGCTCCACCCAAGCTAGTTGATTTTTCGGGTACCAGATCTTCCTGTGAAACCATAACCGGCACAAGGAAAGGAACTGGCCCCCTTACCCTGGTGTGTGAATATTCACACATCAGGCCATATTTGGTACACGGGTGAGCTCTACCATCACCTACTAAACCGACCTTCGGGTTGATTACTGTGTTTATGGCTTTATATATATATATATATATATATATATATATATATATATATATATCGATGATACGGAAGTACTCACGAGGGTAATATAACTTTTGGACGGCACAATATAACACAGAATAAAACAGATAACACGTAACAGGACACTCACACTGTAGATGATTTGAGCTTTCGGCCTACTCCGAGGCCTTCTTCAGGTCAGACTGAGAGATCTTGAGGGAAGATTGCCTGGGGAGGGTAGGGGGGCGGAAGGTTTAGGGTCTGTTGGGAAGGAAATTAAATATGGCGGTTAAGGGTGGGAATTTTAAAGGAAAGGAAGTATGGGATGTATGCGGAATCGCGAGTTCTCACCTCTATGTTGGTGGATGAATCGGGTAGG
>CM073775.1:103632247-103680931 GCA_037158775.1 Hetaerina titia
GACAACCTTTCTAATTACTCTCGGCATTTTGCAGTAGCGGAGGGAAAAAGAGCGCCTGTTTTACTTCTTTGCCTTTTTTAGAAAAGCCAATTTAGTTACATACGCCGTTCGGAGTTTGTAGTTCCCTTCTTTGTCGGTGAGGTCGCCCTGCGCGTGAGGCCCAAGCGATGTAAAGAGAGGAATACATACGTTTCCTTTGATTTTCGGTGCCCTTCTCGGAGGCGTAGACACGCTGTCTTTGAGGTAGCAGGGAGCGACTATTGGACCGAGGGGCTCGTGGACGAATCCACGCGCCTCCCTTGCCCCGCCCCCACTTCCAGGCAAAAGCCCCTCCCCGTCTCCTCTTCAGCGGACGAATTCATTAAATTTCGACGCCAAAGCTGTTACTCCACGGCTGACCGATAACCTCACCTCTCAGCGTCGGCCGCAGAATCTCTCGAGAGTTATCCCGCGGCCATTTGTTTGCTTCGGTTGCGTGGTTACTCCATTTGCAAGCGGGAGATGTGCGGCAGACGGCGAAAAAACGCATCGCGATTAATCTTGAGCCCTGGCGCCCATTTGGCTTTGATGTGATCGCAAGGCCCGGGGCTTCAGCTTGGGGTTAGATGAGCAGACGCTCTCTGCCTTAGGCACGGCGCTGCTCTCTGATGGAATCTATTTAGCACGTGTTGGAAGAATGGCCCCACTTAACTTGGCCTTTGATAAATAGTGTGTAACCCTCGACGTGTTCAAACAGGAAAAATGACGTTTTCTGGTTATGAAGCGCTTTATCCACGCAAGCATTACTCCCGGCTTTAAAGATTCTCGACCTGCTCCTGCAAAAGCGGTCATTCTCGTTCCCTCGTGACGTTGACATCGCATCTGAAGACCCTTTGTTCAATCCTCTCGATGTCTCCGTCCGTGGCTGGGATGCTTACCGGTTGTACTTCGCTGGGTGGGCATTACATTGCCGAGTGCCAAACAACTAACAGGAAGCAACTGTCACCGTTCTTCTCGTTACTTCTATGCGTTTAACAAAACCTAATTTTAGTGAGAGCCCGAAAATATTATCTTAGGACCTAAAGGACGTTGTTCGTCATAGTTTTCTTAGACACATCGGGAAATCCGTCTTCAAGTCTCACTGCTTGCAAATTAGTTGTACTCTATATTTTACTTCAAGGTATTCATTAAGAGCTTTCCTGTTCTTTGGAGGGAATAAATGATTAGGCATGCATTTAATTTTGCATACTAAAAAAATATTTTTCTAGAGCACCCCGTGCATCTTAATGCATGATGCGCTAGGGTAAATGTTACTGCCTTCCAAATTATTTGAGCATCTGACGGTGTGTCAATGAGTAATGGTTCAAAAAAGCATTGCTAGGGAAATGACGAACACACCCAGGAGCAGTCGGAACTAATGTCGCAGGGTAATAACTATATTGGGTCCGGAGAAGGAATATCATTATTAACATATATAAATGTCGTTGCAATGAGGCAATTGTCCTGTTGGCAACGGTCAAGTCTTATCAACCGTCACTCTTACGAAGCATATACACACACAAGAAGAACAGATATGGGACAAAATGTTCTTGTATACAATGACACTTAAAGATTACCAACCGCAACCTTTACCATCACACGAGGGTCAGGTTCACACCATACATACAACGCTCCGTCCATCGCCGCACTCCGTCCATAATCACGCTATCTTCAACTTCATATCCCGTTCAAAATCACACACCGTTAACACATCATTCACTTTTGCAATACAACTTCTCACGCCATCCACATCAAGCGCAGAACAATATTTTTAATAATTAAAATAGCATAATAATCACCGATCAATGACGTTTATAACCCAGTTTTTCCTTTACATTTAATCTTAAAACTGCCTACAATGGATGGAAAGGGCTCAAACAAACCTCCAGGCAGCTGGTTCCACTCAACAATAGTTCCGTTTAAAAAAGAGTACTTTTTCAATTGTTTTTTGTGTTCTTCTTTTTATTTTAAAACTGTGGTCGTTTTTTCCCTTTAAGTTTTGTTTGGCTATCTCTTACCATAATTTATTCCACGATTCGTCATTTTTAACAAGTTTATACATCGCGCGAAACATACTCCTTTATCTTCTATTTTTCAAACTCTCCCATTTCAGCATATCCAACATTTCCGTGTATGTGGTCCAATGAACCGTATCATCATAATGCGACGGCTTTCAATCAATGACCAAGTTCAGTCGTCGACGATTCGGAGAGGACTTAATTGTTGGACGGGGGTTCGGGGAGGGATTCGAGGGAGAGGCCCTCTCGCGGGGGTGCGGGCTGCGAGAGTGGGCGGCTCTCGAGAGTGGGGCTGCGGGGAGCGGAGGCGGCGCACCTGCCGCAAGTAAGAATGCGAGTGTGGCCGGGTAAGAAGAAAAGGAGCGGCGAGGGAGTGGTCGGAGGCACGGCGGGGGAGGCAGGGGGCTCCCCCCTGGTGGGGGCCAGGGGAAGGCAAGGGGAGACGGGGAAGTGGCCGGAGCACTTAAACTTATTAGTTCTTTTGAGCAGTCCGCCTTTCTTCGGACTTTTTTAAGCGGGAAGGGAACTGAAGTCCGGAGTCGTGCGGAAGAGGTATGAGCCATGTTTACATTAAGGACTCCACGGGCAGAATATCAGAGTAGCGGGCTGGAGTGACGAAATTGGAGTTTGCGAAGGGATCTGTGCAAGTTTTATCGTCCGGGAGAATTTTAAAGGGCTGCGGGAAAAACCCTGCTTAGCTCGGAATTTAGAGGAGGAAAGTCTGTCTTTTAGGTCAAGTGTTTGAGATGTTGGCATAAAGTTCACTAATTATGTTGGGTCAAGTTATAAAGGAGAATGGCTTAATGGAAATTTCAATTTGCTCTTTTAATCAAATTATGCGGGAAGTCGCGGATAAGACTGAAAAATATTTGCGGTGCCTCCTCTCGGGATGTGTTGGAAGTTTTTCTTTGGGCATGTTTAAAATTGAAATACTGACATGGGTATTTCTACTCTTACACCCATGCCATACAATTGGAGCATGACATTTACTGTTGAAATTAGGTGACATTTTATGTCTTCGCTGTTTGGGATTGATGTATGCATCACTTTGAAGCATGAGATGAATATTTTTCACGCCCTGACGTCGATAAATCTGCACTAGAATTGAATGCTCTTTCTTAAGGTCACATAAATGAAAAGGTAGGTCTGGATAGGGAATGCTGTCAGTTGATATCCTAGAAAATAAGAAAATTGATTAATCCCTTCAGAGCAGGTACGTGTGACTAGTCAAAATTGAGTATTAGTCGAGTGAAGAGTTTTTCAGTTCAGAATTTCATCACGCCAATCCAAGGAACTCCGTTTGCCTAAGGCAACTAGAAAAAAGTGACTTTTGAGTTAATTTCATGATCGGATATTTTTCGGTTTAAAACGGGAAATCTTGAATGAGTCGACCTAATAGTCCATTTCCCCGCTCATCGTCTTTTGATGATTTCTGCAGACGAACGTGGTTTCCTGGTGGAAAAGCACCCGCAACCTCCCCCCCTCCCGCAACACCCCCGCAAGTCCCTTAAAAAAACGACCGGGACCACTTCTCGCAGCGCGGTGGTCGAAGTAGCTCACTCGCCCCGCGAAGCGCTGGAAGTTAAATTACTCCCTTCCTCCCCTCGCGGAAGGGATGCAGGGGGAGGGGGTGAATGCAGGGTGGCTTTGGTGCCCCGCAAACGCGCAATATAATTTCCGAAGCACTTCCCAAAAGGGACCCCATGTGCGGCCGGCCGGACGGACCGGCACTCGGCCCCGGTCTGCCTCCTCTCGCAGCCAATTGGGGCGTGTAATGACTCAGAGGACTCGACCCGCGCCCCTGCGCCGGAAATACGTTCCATCGAACTCTCCGCCGCCCCCGGCCCTCGCTCCCTCGACGCGGGCGTCCCTCTCGCAGTGAGGCGGGCGACGGATTCGAGCAGTCGGTCGTGCGGTCGCCGGGATGTGCTTTGAGCGGAAAGGAGTGGAAATTAAGGGAAAGGAAGGAAGGGGGTGGGGGTGCGATTCCATGCGTGGTCCGGCGACCAGGGCCAGTCCACCGCAGTGAGGGGGCGAGGGAGGAGGGTGCGAGTTCCTTTGAGGGTGGGAATTTCGCTGGAAGGAAGACGAGGTAGCTTTGGGGGAGGAAAGGTCTTTTCTGCCTAGGGGTGAGGGAGGAGAGGGTGTAACATGCAAGTGGGCGGACGAGTGGAGATTGGATCCGAAGCACTGGCTCTCTCTGCGGTTCGACTGGTTTAAGTGAATTGTTCTCCCTAGGTCAATGCGAAAGTGTATTATAGAGAGGCGTTTTGGAGTCGATGGTTTTAGAGCGATTTCTAAAATTATAGGTTAAAACTGGATAAAACAATATGTGTCTTTGGACATTTTTGGAATGTTTTCTATGAAAATATTATATTTTTTACAAAGGTGCAATCATTCTCCTGGACTGAATATTCAACAGAGATCCCTCGATTTCCGGAATTGACGAATCAGATCACGACGTGAACGTGGAAAGAAGCTCTTGGAAATTTCTTGTGCTTTTGTTTGCCAGCGAGTGCGTTGGTTAAATTTGCTTTTCTCGCGTCTCTCGTTGTTCCTTTGAGCGGAGCGCACGGATTTTAAAGCCATCAGATGGACATTTTTCAAGAACCCTTCGCTCATTACTTAGTTACACAAAATTTCTTTTGTTATGCAACTGCTAAGGTTTAATTTGGACGAAATGCAATCTTGGGTGATATTGTGTTGAGAATTTTTGTGAATATTTCACCAATATATCTGAACACGAAGTTTATTTTATATTCAGCGAATCCGTGTTAAAAAACGTAAATGCCCGTCGTTCCTTCCTTGATGATCAGACTTTTTGGCGAAACAATAAAATTTGCTTAATAAGATATACTTTTCGTACTTGCTCGTCTTGAATGAGTAAAGGAACCTATTAATATTTTGCTGCCACCCTAAATGTGACTGAAGTTAACATTAGCTCAATGATTTCAAATTTTTAGATATCAAATGCTTCTTAAAAGTTGAGCAACGCAGTACCATGGCGTTGAATGACTAGCGTAGAATCACTCCCTGCCGTCATGCCTAGAAGTGCGGAGAACTATGTAGACGTAGACTCCGTTATATTTTATTTATTACTTCGCAATTGTATTCGAAATAACCCTCCAAGATAATAGAGCCAGAAAAAAGATTTAATTGTTCACCAACGCAGTATACAAGGTTATAATAATGTTAATAGTAAGTTATGATATTATTCACATTTATTAAAATAAATAATATAAATAAACAAAAACATATCGGTAAGTATTTCTAAAGCTTGCTTTTAGTTATTTTAGAATCATAGATTTTTATGTTTTTGGAATGCAGCTGCAGAATTTTATGGTTAAAGTTTGACCCATATTTATAATCTAATTTTCATCTTTTTTACACCGACGAAGGAATTGTATGTGACAGTCAAACTGTACAAGGAAACAATTAATATTAATTTATGTTAATTCTATGAGTCAAAAGCTTCGTAAAGGGTTAAGTGATGCATCTTCCCTTGAAGTGTCAGAGGGTGTGTGGTCAATCAATATTAATTAATGCTTCCTTTGAGCTTTGACGGACCTTTGATTAATCCCTTTGTCTGCATACAGTCCGTGAGCAAGCCTTCGTTATTTTTTTGACTCTGATTTCTTTCAAGTTTTGAGGGATATAAGTATTTGAAACATTTTGGTATCCGGCTTCTTCTTTCGTCACGGCCGACGTGTACCTATTTGAATATTGACTTTGGGTTCTGTTTAACAACGTAAGCCATGTAAGCAAAGAGAGGAGTCAGTTGACAACCGTTTGGTACAGATTACTATTATATCGAATAATTTAAAATAATGCATGAATATACTCGGAAATGGTGTGTCAAAATGCTTCTCTTGAAATTTAATTCATCCCTCGCAGGCTAAGGGGATATTAGTGTTCAATGTGTATTTGTGTAAATATTGAGCTCTTTTGTACGTATTCTCAGTTCAACAAGTCGCTCCTTCAGTTCAAATCACTTTGCGACAACGCATCTCGTTTAAAAAGAATTACTTAACTTTAACTAATAACTTTAACTAATTATTTGTTATCAAGAGTCTCTTTCTAGCACTTTTCAACAATAGCACATTTTATTTTCAGAACACGTAGCAAATTTAATTCTTCTCCTTAAAACTTTTCTCCTTTGACAATGAAGTAATGCTTAATTCCATTGGCTACAGCGCCCTAAGGAAGCTGCATCGATTGGAAACTACCTTCATCATAAGAGATTCAATATTACCTTTCAAAGTTCTTCCAACTTCACTCTGATTATTCGTATGCTTACCTTGAATTGGTTGATCATTCCTTCTTTTTGCGACGGTTTAATGACACCCAACTTATATGAGCAATGATGATGTCAATGGTAAGGAGAATCATTTTAATTCTAGATTTATTCAACAAAATATATTGCAATGCTTTCTTGTTGGTTATTAAATTATTCACCAACAATTTATGCTGAGTCATGTAAAGCAGTTACACAATAAACAATACTTCATAATATCCAAAAATATTAAATATAGTTATGCTATAACCACGGCACCATTGGTAGTCCACCGTGGTCTACAGGTATTAAGTAGCATCGCGGACTTCAAAATCGCTTCACGAGAGAATGTATTAATTTATTTTGCCTTCCACCATTCCCTTCATAATTTTTCATGCTCTGAACTCATAATCTTTCCAAGTTTTATTCATGTAATTCCCAAATGTTATGCCTTCCAAATAATTTGTTCTCCGATATCCCACGGCCTAGCAACATTTTTCTTTTTCGTTCCCACTTTCTGCTTCCTTCGGAACCTAGCTCACCGTCTCCCATGAAATCCACACCACTACAACTTAGCACCTTAGATCGATTGGCTCCAAATGAAAGACAGGGGGAACAATGCTCCCTTGCCTCTCCCGCTCATTTACTCCCTCTTTGTTTTGTAGGATTCTTTCGCCGCGTCAACTCTTTTCTTTCCTTGCTGCCATTCATTCGTTTGTTCCACATACCGCTCGCATACTTTTAAATGGAGTAATGGCGGAAGAAATCCCGGCCACAATGGTTCAATAATTCCTGCTCTTTACCTACCCTCCTCTTAAACTAGAAAATTTCACGAAGATATTTCGGTTTTTATGCTGGGTAATATTGAGGAGCAAATACGTTTTATTGGCGGACTGCACCATTGACTTCACTTCATCGTGTACGCATTGTGGAGCCAGCTATTGGAACATCGAAATTTCTCAGTGTTACTCGGTATTGAACCTAGAAATGTATGCTGTTCACTGATAAAGCCTAGCATTCGTCAAACTCAATACATTAGAGCAGGCCGTTACACATTGCTTTTGAGTCATTTCGTCACCCATCACTGGGTTTTAATCAGCACGTTTTCCTTCGGTTAAGTCATCATAGTTTGTCATTTCCCCAGAGTATATACGCATTGTCAATTTTGGTGATTCCAAACGAAATGACCAATACGCACCCTTTTGTAAGTAGATTTACGGCGATAACCATCGGGCTTTGTACCATCATTTAACATAATCTGAAGTGACTATTGTTTAAATTTATAAAAAAATCACCAGTGACTCAATTAGGTGAAAATTAATACGAAAACTTTTTCTTACTGGTTATGTGAAAAAAAAGTTTAATTGCACATGGACAACGTAATAACACACACCATTATATTTCCTACAAAATTGTTTCCAAGCAGGACAGAAGACTCAGAAGAAGACGAAAGTAGTTAGAATGGGAACCTGGAACGTCAGGACAATGTTTAGGGGAGGCAAATTAGAAAATATTAAGCGAGAGATGGAAAGAGGTAACAGAGATGTTTTAGGTCAATCCGAGGTGAGATGGAAGGATAGCGGGGATTACTGGAGTGACAATTATAGGGTGATATACAGCGGCGGGGACGAGAGCCAACGAGGGGTTGCCGTAATTTTAAATAAAGGGGTAGGAAGAAGCGTAGTCAACATAGAGCAAGCAACAGATAGAATTTTACTCGTAGAAATTAAAGCAGAGCCGACGAACTTTGTCATTGTTCAGGTACACATGCCACCGAGCAATCACAAGGAGGAAGAAGTCGATAGGATATACGATGAGTTGGAGGATATAATCGCGTGTGTTCCTGCAGGGAAACATTTGATAGTGTTGGTGGATTGGAATGTGACGGTAGGCGAAGGAAGAGATGGGGGTGAGGTGAGGGACTATGGGTTAGGCACGAGGAATGAACGCGGGGAGAAAGCAATTGAATTCTGCAGGAGACAGGGGTCAATCATCACCAACACATGGTTTAGACACCACAAAAGGCGTAGGTATACATGGAAAATGCCAGGTGTCTCAGAAAGGTATCAGTTAGATTATATTATGGTTAGGCACAGGTTTAGTAACAGTGTGATAAATTCGGACAGCTTTCCGGGAGCGGATGCGGACTCTGACCACAATTTAGTTGATATGAAATGTAACGTCCGTTTCAAGAAGATAACGCAAGGGCGGCGGGTTAAGAAAAGGAATTTAGAAGCATTAAATGGATTAACGAGGAAAGAGTATCAGCAGGCTGTAGAGAAAATAATGGATGACGGTAGAGAACTGAGTACTATCGAAGAAAAATGGGAAGGCATCAAGAAAGGGATATTGGAAGCCGCTATAGACACTATAGGAACCGTTAACGTGAAAAGGATAAAGAAACCATGGGTAACGGATAAGAAGATTGCAAAAATGGATAAGAGAAGAAGATGAAAAAAATGTAAACACAGAGTTAGGCAAAATGAAGTACAAAGAGTTAAACAATAAATTGAGAAGGGCCACAAATAAAGCAAAAGAAGAATGCTGGAAAACGCAATGCGAGGATATGGAAAATTTACAGAAGAAGGGTGAAATTGGTGCTCTATATGGCAAGGTTAAGTTATTATCGGGAAGTAAGAAGGCAAGATCTGTGCTAACAGTTAAAGATAAGTGGGGTAAGATAATAGTCGAACCAGGAAAAATCCAAGAGAGATAGAAGGAATATATAGAAACACTGTATGGTAAAGAACTTAGGCCAACAAGGTTAGACACAGAAAAGGAACATGACGTAGAAGAAGATAGATTAGGTCCAGGCATACTCGACGTTGAAATAGAAAGGGCATTAAAGGAGATAAAAGCAAATAAGGCCCGGGGGGTGGACAATATTCCTGTGGAACTGTTGAAATATTTAGAAAAATGTGGGAAGAAGGCCCTCTATGGACTGATTCATAGTATCTATGAAGAAGGAATCTGGCCGGAAGATTTTGTGAGATCGGTGTTAGTTCCTATTCCAAAAAAAGGCAAAGGCTACGTCATGTGAGGATAACAGAACAATAAGTTTGGTATCCCACGCAGCTAATGTTATTCTCAGAATCATCAACAAAAGGATAGAGAGTAAGGCAAATGATTACTTAGGGGATGATCAGTTTGGGTTCAGGAAAGGAAGAGGTACGCGTGATGCCATTGCAGTAATGAGATCACTAGTCGAGAGGAATATAGAATACAATCAGGACGTTTTTGCCTGTTTTGTAGATTTCGAAAAAGCGTTTGATAGAGTGAATTGGGAAAAATTAATGCGTGTATTGCAGAAAATAGGAATGGATTGGAGGGACAGGAGACTGATCCGCAACCTGTACATGTCTCAGACTGCTCAGGTGCGAGTGGGGAACGGAGAGTCCGGATGGGCAGTGTTAGGAAGAGGGGTAAGGCAGGGTTGCCCATTGTCACCGGTACTGTTCAACGTATATGTAGAGGAAATGATTAAAGAGGCATGGGAAGAACTGGAGGTAGGAATGAAAGTCGGAGGGGAATTCGTAAAGTCGGTTAGGCTTGCTGATGACCAAGCATTAGTTGCTCAGTCAGCCAAGGGGTTGCAAGCATTGCTGAGTGAATTGGAGGTTCAGTGCGATAAATTTGGGATGAGAATCAATATTAATAAAACAAAATAGGCGGGGAAAAAATAGAGGAGGTAGAACAGTTTACATATCTCGGAAGTGTTTTGGACCAATACGGCCAAAGTGGTTGGGACGTAAGGAGAAGAAAGGCAAGGAGGCTTTCTCAAGGAGGAGGGAGTTGATGACGGGGACGTTGAGTAGAGATGTTAAGACAAGACTCGTAAAAACTCTGATATGGTGCGTAGCTATGTATGGTGCGGAAGCGTGGTCTCTGAAGCAGGAGAATAGACGTAGACTGGAGGCTTTTGAAATGTGGGTGTGGAGAAGAATGGAGAAGGTGAAATGGACCAAAAGGAAAACAAATGAGGAAGTACTGGAGATGGTGGGTGAGGAGAGGGGTTTGTTGAGAGAAATCCTATGTAGTCAGGAAAAATAGATGAAAGGCGTATTGAGCGGTAGTGGAATGTTGATGAAGGTAATAGAGGGGAAAATGTTGGGCAAGCGAAGAAAGGGTAGGAACAGGATAAGGATGTTGGATGGGATGAAGGGAGGAAAGAAGTACACAGAGATGAAGAGGGACCTGGTGTAGATTAGGTTGCTCGATTGGGTTTTGTTTGGAGTTACAAAATATTTATTTGATAGTTGTGTCCATTCAAAAACCTACCTTAACCGGTAACCTAATCATAATAAAATAATTGTTTCCTAGTTCAAGGTCATCGTATTCTCCTTTCGAGTAATAATTAATATTTAAGTCATAAACGTAAATAATTCATGATATTTCCGTGTAACAATTACGAATTACTTTTCAAAATGAAACTTAGTCCACGAGTTATTTTTAAGTTTCTAAATCCATTATTATGGAGTGATGAGGTTGAGCTACTGAGTTGAGGGATTGAATTAAAAACCCGGGGATGGCAATGGGCACCCTCAGCTTAATCCAAACCATTTGAATTTTCATGTACCAGATCTTCCTGGAAACCGTAACTGGCACAGGAAAAGGAACCGCCCCCCTACCCTGATGGGTGAATTTCACACGCCGTCGGGCTTAGTACTGATTGAACTCTACCACCAAACCGACCTTCGGGTTGATTACTATTGTTGTTTAATTTTATCCTGTACTCACCACGACTTGTTTGGGCAGCTTAAAGGGCTCCTATCGCCATGGATAATTAGAGCGCGGGTGCTTTCGCCCTAATTACGTTTAGTATGATTCAGCTTCCGAGGAAATGCGTATCGCTTCACGTTCGGGACCAGCAAAAGAATATCGAAATCGATGTACGTTATATGAAGGTTTCCCCGGGGCGGTCAAGAGATTCCTCTCTTCGATTGCCCTCCTCGGAAGCCCTCTCGCATGCAGTGACCTGCATTCGACCGTGATGCTGGGAATCTCCCCCCCCCCCCCCTGGCCTCCTCTTCACAACCCGAGTGAGTGAGTTTCCCATGGGCTGATGGGGGGAGGTGGGGACGAATTGGGAGAGAGGCAACTGTAGAGACCAGGGGGCAGGGTGGGGGGGGCACCTTCCGGCCCCCGGCCACTTCCGCGGCCTTTCCTTGCGGAATCAATGCTTGTTCACGTCGAATCGTAGATTTCGAAGCGAAGGCTTGCGTCTGGAACGAAGGAGAGTGATTACTTGGCCGTGCTCTCCCGTGGGCGATTGGGAAAAGGGAGAGAAAGGGACGTAATGGGGCGGGGCGTGTGCTGGCGAACTTGGGGCGGCGGCGGCTGGGAGCGGAAGGGCGGCGCGGGTCGAATCCGGATCGCATGGCGTTTTAATGTTTCAGTCGGATCTCGAGTGGAGAGAACGAGGCGGGGCGGGTCGGAGGTGGCGCGGCCCCTCCGAAGAGAGAAATGAAGACCGCCGCTTGGAGATGGTGCTCCTCCAGGTGTGGGCGAGGAAGACAAGAGACCAAGTGAGGATTCAGGTGAAGACGCAACGGGTTAACTATCATTTTGGCGAATATACTATTTGACGGATGAACCACCTCAGCTATGTGAATCCTAATGTAAACTGCATGAATACGGAGTTTTTTTTCTAATCCTATCAGCGTACGGTTGAGGAATAGAAATAACATAGCATGCATTAAATGATAGCATCCTCTTCTCTCTCGACAGCTCCTTCAGTTCTTCAATAGGGTATGTGTGTGATATTTCCTTAACGACTATCCTTAAGTGAGTGGATGGGTATGGAGTGGTTGGAAATGTAACTGCAAAAAATGCGTCGATATTTGCCCGAAGCGATTCCTGAGCCCATCCTTACGGTGCCGATTTCGTCTTATGCTTTGGGGTGGAGGTATGATAATTCAAATCAATGAATGAAATAACTTTTCAGTCGATACGCCATGGAATACGGGATCTGTATGCGGAGTGATCGTGGGGAATATTGCGAATACGAATCCTCATTTCGGTAAATGCCAAAAAATAAGGAAATGGGCTAATAAAAAAGAAAAGCGAGAAGTAGGGAGCAGAAGGTAAGCTGGGCAGGATAGTTATGCGATCGGAATAATCATGATGATACAAAATCGGATGCCGATCACATTCTCCGTAATAACCGACCCCCGGGACCCTTCGGCGAATCCGCGGACTTCTCTGTGGCATAGCAATAAGTAAAGGCACAGGCAGCTATGACTAATTCATCCCGTCATCCTGTCGAATCTACTTCTTCCAGACATTTGTGACGGTCTCCCCTTTTTTTGTTGCTCGGTTATTATTTACTAATTTTGATGAAAGTGGTTGGGAACGGGAACCATCGAATCATTATTCTTGATGATAAATCTAATGACGAATAACAAATTAAAGGAAAACTCCTAAATTGGTTGTATCTTTTACTTAATGATGGCTTTATATTGATCTTTATCATGACGATTGTACTAATATTGTCTTCAATCTTTAATAAGTCAAATTTGCAAAAAAATGTAATCGTGACATCATTATTTTTTATATTACATGAATGAATATGAGGTGAGATGTGTTTTTAAAATCGGAGTGTATGTGGTATAAATTTTGAAGTTCTCGAAAAAGATTGCGTGAGACGAACAAACGAAACTTAATTGCTACATTTGAAACCGTAGTCTATTATATTCTAACCAAATGCATTGTATGATATATCATGATAAGGGTTTCAGATGCTACCATTGGATTCCCGTTAATGACCATAATTATCATCCACGCGGGATTTCACCTTTCTTCCCGTTTCCAAACCACGCGATATCCATTTTAAATATATTTGTTTTCACTGTTTTTAATTAAATGGCATGCGTCATTAAATCTTAATCTTAAAGAATTTGCTATTCTCAGAATCTGCTCGATCATTGCTGTTATTGCGATGCGATGTCTAAGGCAGCCAACCTGGTCACTGGTGCCATTTGAATACTTTTTCTTTTCCCACTATTTTTACTACTTTTACTTTTTACTACTCCTTTCTTTTTCTTATAAATCGCACTAAGCTGCATTTTAACATTTAAACAATACATTAATTTAGTTTTATGTCCTCCTATGGGAATCACTTACATTTTGTGGTAGTAGTCTTCGTTTGGTCAATACCGCATTTGATGTGTTTATTACCATATGTCTTCTTTGTGCTCATCTTTTAATCTTTGATTACATCTCGTCCAAATAGTTTGCGGTGTTTATTGCGTACTTCGTTGGTTTCTTCAAACAATTGCCCATTCGTCAGTAGACCCGATTGGATAATAATTCCAGTATGAATTGAAACTTTATTTAATATTATGAACATCTAGATGGCATTTAAAATCATTTACATAGAGATACGCACATCAGAGTGTGGTAATTTTAAAGGTTTGCAATACACTCATGTCAATTTCAAAAACGCTGGCAATTTTTCTCACATTCTTCTACATCTATATCTACATAGAACCCGCCACCCAACCATTTCTTGTGCAGTCTGCTCCCTTTATCTAATTCCTTGTCCTCCACCCTTTGCCTTACCTCAGCACTCGCAAAACGTGCCACCCTTAGGTCTTCACAAAATAATTCGTTACTGTCAACGTGCAGCCTTCATCAAACAATGCCATGAGCCCAGAACCACCCATAAGCTATATTTCTACTCAAATGCTATTTTAAAGACGCTCCATTTCTTCCAGTATCCATCCATTCCTATCAATAAGGAAGTGCATTTTACCGTTGAGAGGTACCCATTTTAGGTATCTCTCAACGGTCTTATATATCTGGCGGTTTTTCTCTGGATTTTATTTGACTATTTTTGCCAAATTTTCTCCTACGATCCCTTGCGGGATATCCCAAATGAGGCCTAGCTAGAGTGAAATAATAACTCTCATTTACTTTTTTCATTACATTTTACGAAAGGCGTGGTTTCAGAACCACCCCCAAATCTTTAACTTGATCGACCCCACGCAACCTTGTATTTCTTCATTATTGTCCTGTTATGTCTTCTAGGTAGGGTTTACATAGTATGAAGACCGGAGAAGAACAAGAAATGTCAGTGTTATTGATCAACTATCGACTGGTATCTCACCCGCCTCTCGTTCATTATCTTAAACTACGTTTCCCCGAATCTTTCCGACTCATTAACATTCGGTCAGGTGCTCTTTGCCTCTCGCATCCCCTGCAAACATTCACAATCCTTGGACAAACATTTCCTTTTCATTCGTCGTCTCTCAAACACCACTTCCAACCCCTCTCTGCCTCGTCCCAATAAGCCAGCATCACCCTCGCTCCAAACTCTAATATATGTGCACAATCTCCGCGCCTCCCATTTCCTGCCATTTCTACCATTTGCTCGGAGAACTTCGCGGTGAGTTTTTCGATACACTGTCGGCATATGGATGTTGGCTTGCACAATCGCCTATGTACTGTTAATTCTATCATAATTATTAAGGTGACGTTTTGTTTACCTTTCCAGTCTACTTTCTCAATATTTTCCAAATTAATGTGCAACCTGACAGCATTTTCTCACTTTCGGATTTCGTTTTCATGTTATGATACATTAATTCATTAGTATTCTCCTTCCACTCACACCACAATGTGGGGCATATATAAGAAGTAAGGGACGTTTAGCCATGCAACAATATATTCGTTGGAGAAAGTTTTTATTGGTGGTTTTAATTTCCTACAAGCGCAGTTCAATTTCCTAAATAATAATTGCCGTCCCCTTCTAAGCACTTTTTGTAACACTGTACCAGATTCAACCCCTCAGGATAAAAATTCGCCGCCGGGGATTTGAACCAGTTGACAACTGCGGTCTCGAATTCCTGGACGTCTGCAAATCGTTGTGCACCTAGTCACAGTTTCAAGTGCACAATGAGGAAAAAGTGTCTAGGTGCAAGGGCCATATCGTCGATAGCGGCCCAAAAACGCTCGTCCTCTCAACATTCTTTGCTCTTTACGTTGGTCTGTAAGCATGTTCAGCACCCATATTGCACACAATTTTTGATACCCGACCTTTTTGGTAACTTTCATGTGGTGCATCTAACTTGAGGTAAATCGTCTGCCGGAACATAAATCGCCAATCTTCGATCAGATCACAGTTCTTGGGCCATTGATTTCATCTGGAGACTGCCCCTCTCTTCATCTTGCACTTTTTTGCGACCATTTTTGAAGTCACGACACCAAATTCTAACCTTTCCTTCACTCATTACTGGAGGTCCATGAACTAGGCAGAACTCTCTTTGAATGTGGGGAACTGATAATCCTTTTGTTCACACAAGAGCAACCACACTGCACAGTTTATGTATACTACCGGAGTAAAAAATACCTATGTGTCTGTACAAAATATACTTATTGTATATAATTATATTCGCCGCAGGTAGCCAGGGGGATGGGGTTTAGAGGTGAGGGTTCGGAGCGACCATCCTTTCTCATGTTTTACGAGTATTATGGCCTTGTTTTGATGTACATTCGTAGTAATTAAGCCTCTCCAATTAAAAGTACCTAGTCAAAAGCAATAGCGTGGTCAGGTTTTCACAGTACAAGTTGATAGAATTGAAGCAACTTGTGAGGGCAGCTATTTAGTCCTTAATTCTTAAACTATTGAATTCGGGGAAATATAAGAATTATTTTCGCGAGAAATAATAACAAGGAAGCCCCGACGAATTGTAGCGTTCGTTAGAGAGACATCCAAAACCCATCTTTGACTGCTTGAGATAATGATGATGCATTGAATTATTTTAAATTGCGCGTGACATTGCTTGCGTGTGTCTCAAGGTAAAATTAGTGAACGAGTTGCGGGGAGATTGGTGACTAGAATGAGGTGGGCCGCGCGGGATACATATGGAGGAGAGAGTGGGCCGGCCGGCCGTTGGACCGGGGGGAGGGGGCTTTGAAGTGTTTTGTGAGACACTTTCAATTCCTGGGACAAGGGGCATCGTCGAGAGAGGGCCGCCTCACCTTCGGAGATTAAAGTTTCATGCTGGCCGAGGGAGTGGGCGGGAGCGGAGGTCAGGCACGCGGTGGCCACACGACGACGGGGCGGGACCGATGCCGCCCCGGAGGCTGTCGATCCGCCGACGCCCGCCCCGCCTCACGCACCACTCCCGCCCGCCCCACACACCCCTCCCGCCCGCCCCTTCGCACCATCAGCTCCTTGCTCATTCCCGTTCTCATAAGATTAACTCTTCCTCGTCGGTCCTTCGACCGCCCGCCCCTTGCACTGCGCCGTTTCCAGGCTTTCCTCGCCCCATCGCTACAACCAGAGTTCCTAATCCCATTTTCGCTCTCTTCGAAGGAAGAGCACCTCAGGAATAGCACGCTCAGTCAGCACATTCGTAAGGCTAAAGAATGGTTATTAGGTGGCTATCAAATTAATTGAATAAAAAATGGAAAAGAGATGTTTTTTTTAATATTAACTCTCAAAATAGTATTGAGTTTTTCAATTATCAGAGAATAATATTTCACCTCTAGTTCGTCAGAGTCCCTGAACATAAACTAATAAAATCTTTGTCGCCGAATTAAGCCGTGCTCCCTCAGTCTATGCTTATTTAACTAACTCTAGGACTTCCAATCGGAAGTCTTTGGTACTTCGTTCGGATTAAGACAGTTTTAGAGAGGCAGTTTTAATGACAATAGTGTGCGAAATTTATCTTTGGGTCAAGTACATACCTTTGGTAATTTTATTTTGTACCAGATTTTCCAAGAGATCGGGTTGGTGCAGTAATAGTGTTTTGGCTTCTCTCGAAGAGGACCCGGGTTTGTAAACCGTAGGTGACACATTTTTCAGTGATATACCGATCCCTACTTCAGGTGGAGATCAGCACTGTGGTGGAGGACACATTTAGTACGCCGTCCGTAGGAGGGGCCTTAAATTGAGCTCCCGTAGGCGCCCATCGTTACGAGTAGGCTCATAGCGGCGTCGGGTTTCAGTCTAGCCGTCTTCCATTCCCTGGACACGCTACCCCTACAAAATTACCCACCTATCTCTACGGGCCAAATGACATTAGCCGATCCGTTGCCTAAAATAATAACAAATATCCACAGCTGCTACTATTACTAGTATTCGTGGTAGAAGCATTCCAAATTCGAGATTAGCGATTCCCGCCCTAGGAAACACAGTACCAGTATCCGTACAGTACATATCGTTATATTTATATAGAGAAATAGAAAATGTCTGTAATTATTTTATTATTACTATTTGCCACATTAATCTCAGACGGCATAAACCCTTTAGAGATGCATGAGGCATGCACAATAAAACGTAGGTCTGTGCTTTGTCTTTTTCTTCGAAATTTATAATGTTTATATTTTGAAGATATTTACATTTCAGGACGTATTCACCTGTTTCGTAGATTTCGAAAAAGCGTTTGATAGAGTGAATTGGGAAAAAGTAATTCGTATATTGTAGAAAATAGGAATGAATTGGAGGGACAGGACACTGATCCGCAACCTGTACGTGTCTCAGACTGCTCAGGTGCGAGTGGGGAACGGAGAGTTCGGATGGGCAGTGTTAGGAAGAGGTGTAAGGCAGGGCTGTCCATTGTCACCGGTGCTGTTCAACGTATATGTTGAGGAAATGATTAAAGAGGCATGGGGAGAACTGGAGGTAGGAATGAAAGTCGGAGGGGAATTTGTGAAATCGGTTAGGTTTGCTGATGACCAAGCATTCGTTGCTCAGTCAGCCAAGGGGTTTCAAGCATTGCTGAGTGAATAGGAGGTTCAGTGCGATATACTATATATGGGGTGAGAATCAATGTTAATAAAACAAAGGTTATGCGATTTTCCAGAAAGAAAAAGGCTAAGCTAAATATTAAAATAGGCGGGAAAAAAAAGAGCAGGTAGAGCAGTACATACCTCGGAAGTGTTTTGGACCAATGCGGTCAAAGTAGTAGGGACGTAAGGAGAAGAATTGCGCTAATCAAGAAGGCTTTCTCAAGGAGGAGGGAGTTGATGTCGGGGACGTTGAGTAGGGATGTTAAGACAAGACTCGTAAAAACTCTGATATGGAGCGTAGCTATGTACGGCGCGGAAACGTGGTCGCTGAAGCATGAGGATAGACGTAGATTGGAGGCTTTTGAAATGTGGGTGTGGAGAAGAATGGATAAGCTGAAATGGGCCGAAAGGAAAACAAATGAGGAAGTACTGGAAATGGTGGGGGAGGAGAGAGGTTTGTTGAGAGAAATGCTATGGAGGCAGGAAAAACGGATGAAAGGCGTATTTAGCGGTAGTGGAATGTTGAAGAAGGTAATAGAGGGGAGAATGTTGGGCAAGCGAGGAAAGGGAAGAAACAGGATAGGGATGTTGGATGGGATGAAGGGAGGAAAGAAGTACACGGAGATGAAGAGGGACCTGATGTAGTTTAGGTTGCTGCATTGGGTTTAGTTTGGAGTCACAAAATGTTTATTTGATAGTTGTGTCCAACCGAAAACCTACCTTATTCGGTAGATTACCAAATAATAATAATATAATTCAGGTTTCAACCATAATTTCTTTTAATGTGTATTTTTTTCAGTTCGGAATAACACATAAGATTTTTTGCTCGGCTCGTAAAGTGTATATAAGTGTATTAATTCCATTGGGCATTTTAGTGTCCATCTCAATGTCATCAAACCTGGTTGTGAACTTGCGCTGATCATTTTGGCTAAATAAGTAATGTTTTCGAGGGTAAACCTAAACATTTAACTCCCACTCACCAATAACTAAATGGTTAGCATGAAGAATAGCATGGGTGCTGGAACTGATATGCGCAGTTTGAAATCAATACGTATCCGACGGCCAAACTCAATAAAGTGTCGCACAAAAACCCGACGTGGTCGCCCACAGTAGTCGCATGAAATAAGTGAACGGCCAAATTCCATTCCATTTGGTTTGTATCCAGTGTTTGTGTGTTGGGGATGCAAATGCACCAAAAACAGTGGCCATGGAAGGCAGTCGTTTCCAGAATACGAATTTATTCGTCGGTGCCACCTTTCGAGCCGCGTGCGCGCCCCTCAGCGCCTCTCCCCGCCCGCCCCGGGTTCGACGCCGAACCTCCCCTCCATCATTCAAGTCACTCATCCTCGCTCGCTGGGAAAGAGATGAGGAGCGAGATATGATTTTTTATTTTGAAAGACCTAATGGAAGAGCATTAAGTGTCTCTCTCCACGCTTACTTTGCGAGACTCCAGCACAAATGTGATAATGGCGTATAAAGGTACCCAAATGCGCTTTGAGTTTGTGAGTGCGGAGCGGAGGTAGGTGCGGGGGAGGGTGCTCGTGTGCTTGAGGGTTGGGGCGCTGGTGGTCGGGGGGCGCAGCGCGGAATTTCAAGGACGCGGAAGCCCAAAGGGAGGCACTGGGGGGGGGGGGGTAACGTGGATTAATGCGCGATGTGTTGCTGCCTTGGTAATTCTGGAGCCGGCCAAAAGCGGATTTTCATTACGTCTGGTGGTGTTGGTTGCCTTTGATGTTTGGGCCAAAAGATAACGAAGGCTCTCGACACCCAAAATACTGCACCCATCATTTTTACTGCTTACCGGCGCTTGATTATCCCTGGTAAATGCATTGGGTTAACTTAGCACGTTGGAATTCACTATTCACAGGAATTGATCGAAGATTCGTTGACTGAGACAAAGGGCACTGCATTCCTTTGACCGTGAGGATAATGAATGGTGCACGGAAGGGACGCGAATCGGTGGAATTTAAGAGATTCCTGGAAGCGGAGAGTTATGCTTCCTGTAGATGTTTCGTCTCCTACCATGGGGCAATCCTCGTTGGCAGTGCTCGGACCCCTCCAACAGCGCCTTGGTTCCCCTCTCCAGGAAGAGGGTCAATGCATTACGATACGTGCAAAACCGGTAAGATACGTGCCGCCGTTTGTAGTAGCGATTAATTAAATATAGCTATTGATGAATTACTATTTTCCTGCATAAAACCCCTTACAGAGTAAACCAATAAACAAAGAGTGCAGTATTTCCATGAGTATTGGTTAACAAACTTGATACAAACCTTAAATAATAACGTTCAGAAAAATGCTGACTTTAAATGAAATTATGCACTGTGTATTTTGTATGCTGAATAAATGAGTAATCGGCTTGGAAGAATTATTTATTTTACGAAAAAACATTACTATTTTGGCATGGAAACGTCATTGAGGATCCCGCGAAGTGATCGTTGAAATAAAATTTCTCAACATTTTTGCTAAAGTATTCGCGCAAACTAACAATTAAGCCGGCGATATAGAGCGATCCAGTGCAGTAAATGGGACTCATTTCAATTAGTACCTCTATTCCTATTTTAAGTCCACTCTGTTGCCACTGGTACGATCGTATTCATTTAGATTCCTAGTGCACACTTGAAAAAACCGTTTCCTTTGGTTTCATATCTGCTCGTACTTCCAATTAAGTGTATGTTTTCCTGCAGTTACCCTTGCAATAAAAAAACTTTTTAAGTGTCCAATATTAATTACATGTATAGATTATGCAGATAAAACGGTTTCCTTTCCATCAAAGCAGTCAAGTATATTTAGGACAGTATGTATGTGACTGATTCAGAAAAAGTTATCTCTATCATGGGAAATTGTAAGCTGTAAAAGAAAGAGATGGAATCGTACTGTCAGGAGAAGATAGGGAAAGCTCAATGTTAACTTAGAGCTGCGATCACTAGAGTCCTCCAGTGGCTCTCATGTGGGATTGCTAAAGTGGCGCAAAAAATAATATGGAAAAGTCTATTGAATGCCCGTCATCCACGGCACCAGTTGGCTCTTCTCTCTCTCTTTCTGGATTTACGTATGCCATCACTCTCTTCGTATTTCTCCAAGAGAAAAGAGCTCACTTGTTTCGTTTCCTCTTTACGTCATCACAAAACGACGGGTCATATATGTTGGAAAACTGCAATAATTATATACTAATTAAAAAAACTTAATGTAAAGTAGAGACAAATGTAAAATGTGTCGTAGTTACTCTACCTGTCGCGTAGAGAGGAGGCCAATGGTCCCCTTAATTGAAATTAAACATGGCATTGTGGGTGGAATTCCTCCCTTCCATTCATACTCGTGTTTCTATTCAATGCGACCCGAAAACTAGAAAATTAACAAGGATGAAATTCATAAAGACTTGCCGGCGAAATTTATTTGATCGCGCGTGCCCAATAGAATGTCAGACCTAAGAATCCAAAAAACAAGTGCGTGCAACTGGGTTTGCACAGATTCTTAAAGCTTATTTTAAAAAAATGTAATTTTGGAAGAAAGGCTGAAAATTAGAGCACTTTCTTCATTTTCCCTTGATGAAATAAAAGAGCATTTTTTTGTATTATATTTTAGAAAGCACTTGGATTAGAATTCATAGCAAAAATATTCAAAGATTGTAACTGAAAATCTGTGAAGGATTTATAGTTTTTACGTTAGCCTTTGAAAATCAAAATCTTGATTTTGATTGGGTTTATTAGTGTGGAATATAGAAAAATGAAATAAATGTACAAGCATCATCCATCGTATTTGGATATGACAACGTTTTCCACACTGGTCCAAATTCGACTTTCGAATGTACCATATGACCGCGTTCACGTTATACGCACATTTTTTTGTATTGTAATTTAATTTTTAAATAAAATTGCAATATTTTTTACTTAATTCGGTGCAAGATTTGTAGCTTTTGGACTGCTTCTTCGGCAGTTTTTTTGTCTTTTGTCTTTAGCTGCCATACGTGTAACACTTTATATAAATCTGACATTCATGTTGTAAAATTTTCCATTTTCAAAAGTAGAAATATTTTCTACATTCCTGTGAAATATTCTCTTCGAGAGTCGTTTCAAAGCGTCCACTTGAATTGGTATCCCTTCGCCATATAAGTTTCTACAGATGATTAAACGTTCTTCCATATTTTCCTTCGCCATAAAGTCGAGGGTTAGATATTTTTAGAACGGCAAAATACTTGTCATAGCTGAGAGATTCGTTTTCATTCCCCATAGGATATTGCTTTCTGGCAGCCCTATTCGTATTTCCTCAAAGGTTCCCACCTCGGCGTGTATTTACCGTCCCGCTGTTAACACTAAATGAAAGTTATCGTTCATACTTGTATTCTGAATTTTACGAAATCTTTCAGATTGAAGTATTACTTTTTTTACTTTTTTACGTCTTTCTCCCATTATCCATCTGGCGTTCCATCATCCATTCCATTTTAATTCCATTCATAACTCTTCCTATTGATTTTTCTGCACACCTTTTTCCCTTTTTTTAAGATATTCGAATTTTTCAACTGCAGTTCTCATTAACATACGTGTACTGTCTGTATCGACCCACTTAACACCAATAGTTATGTAAGATAACTTTTGTCTTACGCTGTCTCTCTGAACTTTTGTTTTGTGCCTGTGGATATAAATTATGCGTGCGAGTTTATCTGAACCAGGTGTGAGTTATTATGTAAAATTTTCTCATTTCCATTTCGTGATAATTTCCTATTTTATTTCCGTGAAGGTACTCCTCGGAATTAATCTCGTTTTTTAATCCGTCAACCACCGAATTAAAGTCTGCCCTGTTTACTAGACATTTTATTGCGGAAACTTTCCATGCATGCACCTCTTTCTTGATGGAAAGCTGTCAAGGTTCTTCTTACTTTTGCATTTTCTCCGTTGATATTTTCATCCTAAACATTTTTTCAGCTTGTATTTTTTCGCCTTAGTTCTAAGCTTGCAAAGACGAAGATTTGATCTCTTTACCTCTGCTGACGCCTGCTCTTCAGAAATGTAGTGAGATGACAACCGAAGAGTTTACCCGAACACTTGTCAGAGCAACCATGCAGAGGGAAAGGCCTCGTACTTCCCCAGATTCATTCTTCCTTCTACTATGATATCACTGGTGAAAATTTCACCAATCACTGCTCTTATGCTGTTATTAAAGTTTGAGATAAAAGAGATTTTGATTCGCCGTCAATACGTGTATTTGTAAAGTTATTTAGTTTAATTTTGTTTATCAAAGATCGAAGCTAAATTTGACTCCACGACTGCTAAGAATACCGTGATCAAGTAATCATGGCTTATGCCAATTTACTGCTGCCAAAAGATTCGTTTGGAACGCATTAATGTGGAAATGTATATTTTATTTTTCATATAACCCGGAAGAGGAGATGTGATGCTATTTTTCAAAACCCTCTTGAAATGGAAAGTTTTTTGATACGCAGAGCGCATATCGCAAGACTTTCCGTCTTTTCGTAGTAGAAAGTGCTTTTCCAACAATTTGTAGTCAATATTTTTCCCACTTTGTGATATTCTAAGGACGTTTTTTGCACAGTTCTACTGATAAACCTATGCCAGCCCAAGTTATAACAATGACTGTGACATTATTAATATGAGCGACACCGAATTCTTTATTAAATACTTAATCATCTTCCGATGGACATTAAATTTGGCTTCGATGGAAGTTACCTAAAGTGAAATTTATCAAATATCCCTTTCACTGTTTCAGTCATTACCGCACTGAAAAGCTAGACAACTCAATACTTTATGAAAACATTTTCGATCCAATTTTTTGTCAATAATTTTCTTTCCCCCTTTTCTCTTATACATATCGTAGGAAGAACTTCGACTTTGTTTACTTTTCATCGAGCCTCTCCTTAAATATAAATTTTAGGTGCATTTTGGTTACTTTTTAATTGGAGGTAAAATTACCTCGAAAGTACTACTAAGTTAAAATCTGTTTTTCCAATGATATATTATTTATTTTAAGCATGCAATTGGAAATACTCAGACGTGTAACAAATCCACGGTACAATAATAAATGAACAAAAATTTATCGGGAATGTATGCAAAAACGCCTTTGGAAGGAATATAATTATCTATTTGGCTATCATTTGAGAAGCGTTTGATAAATTTGCTTCCATATATAGTTTCATTGTGTCATAAGTCATTAATATTCATCACCCGAGAACCACAACAGAATTATTATTTTACGCAACAATAACGATTTATGAATACCAGGAACCTAAATGAAAGACAGATGACACAATAAGTGAATAATTTCTTCTATATGCGAAATATTTAACCCGTCTGAATGCATTCAGAAAAATTAGCGCTCACTTGACACAGGTTAACTTTGTGAAGTAAAAATGTTTTCTTTGGCTAAATTTTTCTGGAAATGTAACCATATTGTTGTCTGTGCAAGAGACACTGATATAATTTTGTTTTGACCACTTAAAGAAAAGAACTGCAAAATACTTATTTGGACATTCTTGTGCACTAAATCTCGATTTTTATCTCTGTGACACCTTCCACCATCACCTTTCACCGTAAATGAATTGACTATATTGATGTTTACTTTGCTTCAAACTATTTGTTACTTATTTTTACTCTTACACACTAAAGGACAGAGTAGCATTAAATATACATACATTTGTGTATTGAAGTGTTTGTTCAAACACTTCATGGGACGTTCTTTGAATTCGGATCGTTTCGCACTAGCTATGGAAGTGCTTCATTCTATTCTATTTATTACTTGATATTTTTCTTTCACGTTTCCTTTAGTTACTCTTTGTTTGCTTTTTATATTTTCCCTCGTTCTTTATTGGTGTTATTTTGTTACTTTTGAATATATGTAATTCAAATTTTCCTTTATTTGACCTACGCACTACTTTTCTCGATTTATATCGCATCCTTTAAGTTACTTCATTGTTTCTCTCGTTCTTGTTTTAATTCAACCTTTTTAAATGCTCATCTAATTTGCAAAAGATACATTTTTGCTAAGTATTTTGAAGTATTTTTCATTCAGTTTTGTCGCCTTCGATTTTAGCTTACTCGTCTTGTGTTCTTTTGTTATTGCTCAATATAAAAAATTTTTCATTTTTGTCGAGTCGAATGGAGATTTCTAGATAAAAATAATTTGGTGGTTTTTATTTGCTAGACGTTATAAAAATCAACCTTCAAAGCCCATGACCAACTTATTTATCCCTGTTATTACCACTAATCTTATATGTTAATTATATTCGGTGCATTAACTCTTGATATCAATTATTGTGTTTTTCAATCTGAATTTTGACGACAGATTGCATTTTTAAAGTAAAAATATCATTAATAGACACGCTCAGATGATATTGATCATTTGTGGGCGGTCTCAGAATCAGGAACGCGTGTTTGCGGCCCAAAAATTTGCCTAAAACGTCTCTAAATTCACCCCTCCAATCTTTTAGTTGCATGCCAAGTTTTGAGTCAACCCATGGAACTCCCTGTAAAGACTTCCCCAATCTATAATCTACCATTTATAAATTTCCATTTAATTTTACACTATATTTTAACATTTCACACATCCATGATTGGGGAATCAGCCTAAGGCCTAGCAGAATATAAAGAAATTAAAATGCAAAATGATTCTCATCCTAAAACTTGAAGAGCAGCTGGATGAGTGAAACTTCACGGAGGATTAATATTTTTCCGTTTAAAAGACGACGCTAAGGCAGCAGTATGGTAAAAAGGGAGTCCTACGTATGTAAATACTTCGTTTCTGTATTCCTTTTGTTCGGACATTTAGCCATTATATTTGGCTAAGGGAGGAAAAGAACTTTCAATTTTCATTTCATCGGTAAAAACGTATCTGTGCAGCCAAGTGAATTCAAGAAATGAATTATGTGTCAAACACTGTCAGTATGCCTGGTGAAAAACGCGAAATAGCAAGTATTAGTTCGTAAACGGAAATAACCAGGACCAGACGGATCCATTCGATTTAATATTATTTCAATATCCGTTGGTGCTTTTTTACGAATAATTAAAATATATTACATATATATTTATATGATATATAAATTACTTAGAATTTTCCTTAACAATAACCCTACCAAAATTTGTCTACATTTCCATAACTTTTTTGGTATTTTCCCTTCGAGAATGCGCCTGATGGATATTTATTTTGGGGGCCTCGTAAAAATTTACTCAAAAAACCAAGCTAAGAAAAATCCAAGGACAGCAATGACAAAGTTTTCGATGAGTGGTTTGTGCCGTCCTTAACCTCGTATCCCTAAGAGGGTATTTATTCGACTCTATGCCAGGGAATCCTCGCGCGCAATCATTCCATCGCTTCTTACGTTGAGTCTAAGGTGAGTTTCCATTGTGGCAGGAGATGGGGAGAGGGGAGATGCTCCCAAAATGGGGGCTTTGGGATTAATCCCGCAGCGAGAAACTGATGCAAGAAGTTAGAATGTAATCCACATATATGTGGTGTCGGTTAGAATTCTAGATGGAATCCAAGTCTTTCCGCGCCGCTCCCTGGAATGGAGCGGCGGATTAAAAAAGACCGAAGTCGAGATGAAACCTCCGTTGATTACCAACAGGACGGAAAAGAAATCGCAGTTGTGTGTCGTACGATGACTATTTGATTCAAAAGAGAGATAACGCGGTTCTCCTATTTTCTGTGCTCGAATCAAGGTTCCGTTCGATAATTGACCCAAATACCCTAGTCGTTCCCGGTACTATCTGCTTTCATCTTTACTCCTTTCTTTTCTCCTTCAGAAGAGAGAGAAAATTGCCTATGCAGCAGATCCCCTAAATTTAGCGAGTTTTTACTATATTTCTAGAACGTACTCTAGAGAGTATGAACATTTAATTTCTTTTATATTCAAAGAGATTCTACAGCTAAAACCTATAAATAGGTATACAAAACAAATTTCATCGACTCTCATAAAAACTCCCTGTGGCATAACATTTCATTACTTTTGTGCGAACAGATATCACACGTATTTTTTATTTGCAAATTTACAATAAATAAATTACGAAAAAGTCTGTGTTCTAGAGATATTAAAATATCGTAAATATTTCTTTAAAATGTCTGAAAATTTCATTTTTTGACAGTAATAGATTTGTTTGAATGTTAAGACAGATTTCCCTTCGCTGCATTTCGAAATACTTTATCTTACACACACGGTTTAATTAAGAAGCTCAGCATCATGCACATCTATTCTCTTACAAAATATTTTAGAACTACTGCCTTAATAAGGTGGCTGATATATGATGGCAATAATGCTACCACTAGTTAGGAAGGTGGAATTAAAATTGAAGTTAAAGTCGCTTGTGGGAGAGGGAATGAATTTGGGGAGAATATAATAGCAATTCCATCATTTAGCCAAAAGGAATAAAAGTAAGAGGAAATTATTTTATTTAACTAGGGTATCCCTAACACATAAAGTATCCTACGACGCATTTTCTGATCCCTCAAAGGAAAATCTTTTCTATAACACGATGAATTTATTTTTTTATCAATAGTTGACTTTTCACGGCCTGGATCGTTTTTCCCTCATTTCATTCCCGACAACGCACTCGATAAAGTTTCGCTGGTAACCCCGTCAGTTGGACGGCTTCATGCGTCGATTGAGTTGTGCGTGTGTTGCTTCGTGTGACTGCTTCGTGTGGGCCCCCCTTCAGGGCCTCATCGCATCGGGGGGCGGCCTCCCTCCTTCGCCCGACCCCACCCGTCAGTCCAGCATCGCCCGCACCGTTCTCACCAGAAGTTTTCTACCACTTGACCTCCTCATGTTTTCGCCCACCTTTCGCTCACCCGTTCTTCATTTCATATCTCTTTCGGCGGGAGTGCTTGATTGCTTAGCTCTGTTACTAAAGCGGAGCGTCATCATCCCTTTCTCGCTTAACCTACGGCCTTCTTTCTGGGCTTCCGAAATTTAAAGCGCGCATGAATAAAACATTTTCCTGACTAACTTTTCGTCATGCGTCGCTTCATTTTGCTCCCCAACTCTTCCGCTGCCTCCCCTCAACACCCTCTGTCCTGTCACCTTCTGTTCGTCCCGCCTAGGGTCTCAAGTGGAAAATGTCAAGGAAATGCTAAGAAAGAGATGAGTATCTTGCCTTTCGCGTAATTATCGTTGCCTTCCCGCCACCAAAACCTTCTTACCCCACCCAACATCAATCTAATCTTGGTTAACTTGTTAGATTTATCATCTGAAAACAACGCTGAAGTTAGTTATTCGTATCTGATTAGAAATTAAATATTATAAAAAAATCTCAGAGGTCATTTATAGCGGTTTAAGCGTACGGTATATGAACATACATTGAAATGACTGGTCATATGTCTAATCTTGTCAATTTCTGAAAAATGATCATTGAGGAAAAATAAGGGTAGAGGGTAAGAGGTCGAGGTACTCGTACGTTTTTTTGTGGAGAAAAAATATCGGAGTAAAATTAAAGAATTGAAATCAATGACAAAGTAATAGGAATTAGGTGTAAGGTAAGAGATATTGTAAGAAATGAGGTAAGAGAAGCCTTTTCTGGGCAAGCTGTGTAAAATGATCGGAGAGTAGGATTTTGAAGACTAAGAGTGGGTAAGCGAGGAAAATATTAAGCGTATTTAGTGTAAAAAGAAAGATGGAAAGTATTTGCCGCAGAAAACTGGCCTAGTGTAATTCAAGCCATGACGTCGTCAGTATTGATTTAAATTACTGTTTCTATGAGGGCCACGATCTTGTGGTAATTTCATTTTATCAAAATTATAACTTTGATCGTTGGACCTATAGTAATAAAACCACTGCTATAGAAACTACTACTCACTCAATTTATGAGGTTGCTGGTTCATTATACAGTATGGTCATTCACCTCATATGCGTGGGTGACCTTAAACTCTAAGGGTCCGACGCAAAATAACTCCAATATGCACTTGGAAGCGCACTGTAATTTACAAAATGACATAGGTAATTACCCATGTTTAAATTACTAGGGAAATATTAACGCCATCGCAAAGTTGGCATTGAATGCCTGGGAGGTTCTCCGCCTGCATTGGCTGACATGAATCGGCCCTGTCACTTTCAGCCAATGTGTACCAAATTAACGAACATGTTCACCTTTCCCCAATTCTTAGTGCGCCGGCAAAAGCTTAATAGTTTTGGATATGTTAAAGGAATGAAATTATTAGAAAATATATTTCGGAATTTATCAAATAGGCGACTTTCTACCTGGCAAAAGAGTTAACCGGAAGTTAAAAGATATGCTTATGCTCTGCCATATATATTTGGATGGAAGAATGTGAAGGTAAGGGATATCTAGAGGAATGAGATTCGTCTCCATATCTCCCTCGGGTTGTCAAACCGATACCAATGTGATCGTCCCCACATAACGATATTATAAGGTGTAGGTCAATTAGTGGGTCTAACAATACTAGGTTGCCAGAAGAGATTTTTCCAACTACTTACACTGCTAATGAGACAAAAAAAAAGAATTACTTATCAGAATATAGGCCGATCGAATATTAGGAGACCCAAAAGACTAAATAACATCCCCAGAAGGTAGACCGCAACGCACGCAAAGAAGGTTTTAGACGAGGAAATAATTTCTGTAGTAGTAGTTAACAGCCGAAGTTCAAAAAATAAAATACCGGAATTTCACCATCTCATTGATAGGATAGGGTCGGATATCATCATTGGAACTGAAAGTTGGTTAACGGATGACATTGCAGACAGCAAAATATTTCCCAAGTCCTTCATAGTTTATAAGCGAAAGAAAGAATTGAGCCGGAGGAGGAGTGTTTATTGCGGTTAAAAACTCTAGCGTCAGTAGAGCCTAGTTATTTCCTGTAGCTGTATAGAAAGTGTTTGGTGCTCAGTGAAAACACCCAGAGCGAAAAGAATATGTATCTGTGCGTATTATAGACCACCCCGCGCTAGCCTTAACTCAATACCAGATCTAGAAAGACAGATACAAAGCTTTAAATCCCACAATAATGAGCATAGTCTAATTATCGGAGGCGATTTTAATGTTCCCACAGTAGATTGGGATTCGTACATTTTTATAAATGGAGGTAAAGACAAGGATTTATGCGAGACCCTCTTATTTGCGTTCACCTCGAATTCCCTACATCAATTAGTCACTTCACCCTCAAGGGGAAAGAACATTCTTGATCTGTTAGCCACAAATATACCCGAAAAGGTCTTAAATATAGAAGTTGTTGACGGAATCAGTGATCACAGGGCTGTAAACGCTAAATTTTCTCTAAGCGTAGATAAAGTTAACAAACCCATGAGAAAGGTTTATTTGTTCAATAAAGCTGACTATGATGGCTTGAAATGTGAATTAAAACGTTCTATTTTTATATTTGACCAATCAAGCAAAACTAGTAGTGCCGAGGATACTCGGAATCATTTTCTTGCGATAACACTTTCAGCAATACAGAGATTTATACCTACTAATATATATATATATATATATATATATATATATATATATATATATATATATATATATATATATATACGTGTATATATATATATATATATATATATATATATATATATATATATATATATATATATATATATATAAGAGAATATGGAACCCCGATGGTACAACTCTGAAGTACGGATATCTCTTAGGCGGCAAAGGGTGTGCCATGCCTGGATGGAAAACGCAGTTGAAGATTCCTCCCCTGATAAAACCAACGAAACCGTACAGAACTACAAAGCATCTAGGTCCACTGCCAAGAGGGCCTTCCGGAAGGCGCTAGCGGAATTCAAAATGAAAAAAATTAGGCGAGCATTTGAACGATAACCCAAAGATGTTTTGGTCCTACGTCAGGAAAGTGCAGGGAAAAAAGTCCACCGTAAACTCAATGAGTTTACGGTGGAGCCAATGTAAGGCAAGGAGCGCCCATTTCCCACAGTGGGAAGTCACACCATAGTAAGGGGAAGAGGGTAGCAGTAAGACCGTGAAGCGGGTCAAACAATAACAAAATAACAGGACGGAGGAGGAGACCCCTCGGGCCGTGAAGCGGCTTATTGCTGTGAAGAAAATTAAAACTAAAAGACACTGGAAAGACTCATGGGCGAGTAATATCTTTAGGCAGTGTATACGTGTGTTTCTCTCCGGGATCGTAGTACAATATGGTTTGGAACAGTGGATTTCCAGACGGTGCTAGGCGGGATTGAAATGACGCAACTTGCGAGCGAATAAACTCCGCGACGGATGCGCCGTTCGTACATCGGCCGTTCTAGTGAATGGACTCATTTGGACTAGCTCCAGAACAGCCTTATTTTGGATAGTCTCAAGGTGACGCCAGTGCGTTTTCCGTATGGCGAACACGAGGCAAGCGAACAGAAACTGCGAGCGAATGATCGAGCTGTAAAGTCGCAACCTGTAGGCGTGACCCAGAGGAGAAATCACGGAGGAAAGGCAGCCCAGGCGGCTCCTCGCGACCATTGCCTTCTGACGGCAAAAGTCGAGGAGCGGCTGAAAAGTGAGCTGGTTGTCCAGATCGACACCAAGACATCGCCGCGAAGAAGAAGCTGTCGGAATAAAGAGTTGGAGGAAGAAATAAGGAACGTGGGGTGTGAGCTTTCGTCCGCGGGAAAAGTGAATATGTGTGTTTTTGTCAGGATTGATTCGTATTTCTCAGGTCCATGTTCACCGGTGCAGTTTGTCAAGGTGTGCGGCAAGTGGTCTGATGTGCGCGGAGCGTGTTCGAGATGTGGCGGCGATGGCGGTGTCATTGGCTTTCATGTAAAGGGAAGTGTGAGGTGTAGATGGCAGATCGTTGACGTACAAGTTGAATGACAGAGGAGTGATAAGAGAACCTTGCGGCAAGCCCGCATCGGCTCTCTTTACAGAGGAGAGGGGAATCACCCAGAGACACGTGGGACGTACGATCGGAGAGGTAGCTCCGGGCGAGACGAAGGGGAGAGGGAATGTCGAGGATATGCATTTTTTATACGAGGTCCTTGTTACACACGCGGTCGAAAGCACGGGCGACGTCAAGGAAGACGGCGTCCGTCGTACGGCGGAGCTGGAAGCCGACCGAAATACGTACGCTGAGGCGAAGGACCTGGTGACACGCGGACACACGCGAAAGAAAGCCAAGGTGCCAAGGGAAATGGAAGGATGGGTAGCTATGATTAATTTAATCTGAGTGGATGAGAGGAAAACGGGGGCAAAGATTGAGCTCGCGATTTGAAATATTATCAAATCCTGGCGCCTAATGGTTTGAGAGCGAGGCAAGGATAGCCTTAATTTCGGCCGCAGACGTAAGCAAGTGGAGGGAAGGAGGATTCGGGGGGATGTTGGCAAAGAAATTGCGAATTTTAAGGTCAGCAGAAGAGGAAGCGGGATCATCGGCCATGATTGACTCCACGCGGCATTGCGTATCTTACATTTCCGTGTTTAAAAGCCTGGAAACAAGTACTCCATCGTGAGGAAGGATAATTGTACCACATAGTGGATTTATCTCTACCCGAACTTCGAGGCGGTCCTCGGCGGCCAAGTAGGTAATCGTTTTTCAAGACCGTTCTCGCTAATTCCACATTCGTGATCGGTTCCAAAACGAAAACGGTTGCTAGGCATAGTGGTAACAAAGTGAATATGCTCCGATGTTTTCAGTACGAACTAAAGCAGATATTTTTAGAGCTAGTCGAGGATGACGGCCGTTCCCTTCGTAGGCGCGTTCCATTGAGTGAAGGGCCAACTGATAGGCAACAGCAAGTGATTCTCAGCCTGCAGGATGCAGGCGTCGATAATATTCAGCCACGGAAGACAGACGACCCCTGCTCCGTGCACCGGACCCGACGCGATGTATTGGGTTGACTTTGGCCCGGCCGATGGCGTAGAGTGGGACGGGAAATGATGCCGTGAGTCGGGAGGGCACGTCTGGGGTACACTCTAGAGGTGCGGTGACTGATTCTTACCGTGCTCGGAATGCTGCTCAACGGGGTGAGCATGTTGTCAGCAGATAGAAATAGCGTCAGCCACTCGGGTGGAGGAGAGGAGACTCGTATCCCGTCCCGAATACCCTCTTTTGAATCGACCCTTTACCCTACGAATTACAGTCCGCGCGTGTCTATCCTCTGCGTAAGTTTTTCACACCCTTAATTGTTATCCTAAATGGACATGGATCCAGTCTCGCAATTGGCTACTAAGTGTAATTTGGCCAGCCTGTTAAGTACGTATTATAAACACCCACCGCACGATGGCGGTCATTACTATTCTACCTCCCATCTCGATTTCCCGGTCCATGTGACAGCAGTGTAGCTCGAGGTTTGCCGGAGCCTCCGATGTGTATTTCTACCTGTGAAACTACTTCGTAATGATAGTATAAGGAATGTGTCGCCTACATGGCGTTTGGTGTCTTTTGCCAAGAAATTGAATGTCAGTAAATAATAATTATTATTATATTCCATAATTTAACTGAAATATATTGATACTAATTGTTCATATTCTATTTAGCAAAATGATACGAGCTTAACTCTGATCAGGAATGGCGCAAGATTCGACCCTGTTCGGTATTATTTATTTTTCTCTTTTTTGAGCCCAATGGTATGTTTTCGTTCCTCTTGCCGGATAGCGGAAATTATTTTTATCGATTTGCATAGTGCGCCATAATTGAAATTCTTGGAAGTTAATAAGCGATGGTGCAAGCAAAGGATGAAGAAATTTCGGGTGAATGGATTTGGGCGGAGGGCAGATAGAGAAGTATTCGTGCCTTTAGCGATTGAAGATCCCGGAGTCCAACTCCGGAGAGGGCTAATATCCCGCCTCCGTAATTGTTATGACTGCCTGCAATGCACCTAATGAGTGAGTCTCGGTATGCGCTGCGCGTCGTCCTTCGGAAGGAGCGTAATTCAGTTGGAACCCGCTCGTTGTCGGGCGGGAGGAGGAAGGGCCCTCTTGCGAAGGCACACACCCCTCCCGCCGCTTCCTTTTTTTGTTCACTCACACTGCGTTAGACTAAGCAAGAATTATGATTACCTTTCGGAAATATGGAGTTAATAACCAGTCCCTTTCTTAGCATGAAAATGCTATTTAATTTCTATGTTTCCGTTATTTATGGAATGAAAACACATTAATCGAAAAAATTAAAATGCTAATTTTCAGCCGTGATTTGGTGAAATTGAAGCGTAGTAGAGACCAGAGAGGAGAACATTTCCACTAGTTAGAGAGTGTGACAACAACCCCGATATGACTGTAATAAGGTGGCACCTATATTCATTCTGCACCTGATGAAGTGTATATAAATCATGTGGTTCGAGAAACCATATTGATAATAATTTAATAATTTTTTACTGATGAAAAAGTGCTACTATTTGATACAAAGTATGTTTTCATGAATCTTTATTTCTCCTGACACAAATTAATGATTTCTCGCTTCCGTGCCATCAAAAAACATTGTCAAAATATGTTACTACTCTACTCTTCGCTGTTATTATCATTGGAAAATATTTTCTAACATGCAAATCATTTGTTCCTTCAATCAGCACACCTTGACGTTTTTCGCATGATGTTTCTGGCGATCACTTTGTTCTTTTCCTGTGGTTTCACCCTGGTGCGTCATTCATATGGTATTCGATAAGCTTTTGTTTCTGAATGTGGTTTTTAATTGGCCTCTTTTTTCTTTTATTGAGTGTCTAAAATATTCTTCTCTCCAATAAAAGCAATTCTTTAGTTTTTGTTCTGACTTTTATATTTTCATTACTATTCTGCAGCACTGAATTTCCCTAGTTGCCAATAGTATTTTTTCTGCTGCTTTAGTGTTTTGTTCTCAAATATACGGAAGATAAATTCCATGTGTAATTTTTTATCTATTACTATTATTAGGTAATCTACCGTTTAAGGTAGGTTGCTGGATGGACACAACTATCAAATAAACATTTTGTGACTCCCCACCTAGCAAACTAATCTATATCAGGTCCCTCTTCATCTCGGTGTACTTCTTTCCTCCCTTCATCCCGTCCAACATCCCTATCCTGTTCCTACACTTACCTCGCTTGCCCAACATTCTCCCCTCTATTACCCTCTTCAACAATCCACTACCGCTCAATACGCCTTTCATCCATTTTTCCTGCCTCCATAGGATTTCTCTCAACAAACCCCTCTCCTCCCCAACCATTTCTAGTACTTCCTCTTTTGTTTTCCTTTCCATCCATTTCACCTTCTCCATTCTTCTCCACACCCACATTTCAAAAGTCTCCAATCTACGTCTATCCTCCTGCTTCACCGACCACGTTTCCGCGCCGTACATAGCTACGCTCGCGTACGCTAAGCGAGATATGTAAACTGTTCTATCTGCTCTATTTTTTTCCCGCTTATTTTAATATTTAGCTTAGCCTTTTTCTTTCTGGAAAATCGCATAACCTTTGTTTTATTAATATTGATTCTCATCCCATATTTATCGCACTGAACCTCAAATTCACTCAACAATGCTTGCAACCCCTTGGCTGACTGAGCAACCAATGTTTGGTCATCAGCAAACCTAACCGATTTTACGAATTCCCCTCCGACTTTCATTCCTACCTCCAGTTCTTCCCATGCCTCTTTAATCATTTCCTCTACATATACGTTGAACAGTACCGGTGACAATGGGCAACCCTGCCTTACACCTCTTCCTAACACTGCCCATCCGGACTCCGCGTTCCCCACTCGCACTTGAGCAGTCTGAGACATGTACAGGTTGCGGATCAGTCTCCTGTCCCTCCAATCCAGTCCTATTTTCTGCAATACACGCATTAATTTTTCCAAATTCACTCTATCAAACGCTTTTTCGAAATCTACAAAACAGGCTAAAACGTCCTGATTGTATTCTATATTCCTCTCGACTAGTCATCTCATTACTGCAATGGCATCACGCATACCTCTTCCTTTCCTGAACCCAAACTGATCATCCCCTAAGTAATCATTTGCCTTGCTCTCTATTCTTTTGTTGATGATATTGAGAATAACTTTAGCTGCGTGGGATATCAAACGTATTGTTCTGTAATCCTCACATGCCGAAGCCTTTGCCTTTTTTGGAATAGGAACTAACACCGATCTCACAAAATCTTCCGGCCAGATTCCTTCCTCATAGATACTTCGAATCAGTCCATATATGGCCTACTTCCCACCTTTCCCTAACCAATTCAACATTTCTACAGGAATATTGTCCACCCCCACAGCCTTATTTGCTTTCATCTGCTTTAATGCCCTTTCTATTTCATCGTCGAGTATGCCTGGACCTAATCTATCTTCTTCTACGTCATGTTCCTTTTCTATGTCTAACCTTGTCGGCCTAAGTTCCTTACCATTCAGTGTTTCTATATATTCCTTCCATCTCTCGATTTTTTCTGGTTCAACTATTATCTTACCCCATTTATCTTAACTGTTAGCACAGATCTTGCCTTCTTACTTCCCGATAATAACTTAACCTTGCTGGATAGAGCACCAATTTCACCCTTCTTCTGTAAACTTTCCATATCCTCGCATTGCGTTTTCCACCGTTCTACTTTTGCTTTATTTGTGGCCCTTCTCAATCTATTGTTTAACTCTTCGTACTTCATTTGCTTAACTCTGTGTTTACATTTTTCCATCTTCTTCTCTCATCCATCTTTGCAATCATCTCATCCGTTACCCATGGTTTCCTTATCCTTTTCCCGTTAACGGTTTCTATAGTGTCTTTAGCGGCTTCCAATATCCCTTACTTGATACATTCCCATTTTTCTTCGATAGTACTCAGTTCTTTACCGTCATCCATCATTTTCTCTACAGCCAGCTGATACTCCTTCCTCGTTAATCCATTTAATGCTTCTAAATTCCATTTCCTAACCCGCCGCCCTTGCCTTATCTTCTTGAAACGAACGTTACATTTCATAATAAATTGCGGTCAGAGTCCGCATCCGCTCCTGGGAAACTGTGCGAATTTATCACACTGTTCCTAAACCTGTGCCTAACCATAATATAATCTAACTGATACCTTTCTGAGTCACCTGGCATTTTCCATGTATACCTACGCCTTTTGCGGTGCCTAAACCATGTGTTAGTGATGACTAACCCCTGTCTCCTGCAGAATTCAATTGCTTTCTCCCCGCGTTCATTCCTCGTGCCTAACCCATAGTCCCCCACCTCACCACCATCTCTTCCTTCGCCTACCGTCGCATTCCAATCCTCCATCACTATCAAATGTTTCCCTGCAGGAACACTCGCGATGATATCCTCTAACTTATCATCCATCCTATCGACTTCTTCCTCCTTGTGGTTGCTTGGTGGCATGTATACCTGAATAATGACCAAGTTCGTCGGCTCTGCTTTAATCTCTACGAGTAAAATTCTATCTGTCGCTTGCTCTATGTTCACTACGCTTCTTCCTACCCCTTTATTTAAAATTACGGCAACCCCTCGTTGGCTCTCGTCCCCGCCGATGTATATCACTCTATAATTGTCACTCCAGTAATCCCCGCTATCCTTCCATCTCACCTCGCAGAGACCTAAAACATCTATATTACCTCTTTCCATCTCTCGCTTAATATTTTCTAATTTGCCTCTCCTCAACATTGTCCTGACGTTCCAGGTTCCTATTCTAACTACTTTCGCCTTCTTCTGAATCTTCTGTCCTGCTGAAGTTATTTCTTCCCTGCAAGGGGTTCGTGGGATGACGACCGCGGAAGCCTTGCCTCTCCCGCTGCCGGGCACGACACACGGTCTCTTGGGCCGAGTTCCGTAGTTTCCAGGACTCATATTATCTATAGTGCCCATCATTATATTCTTGGGAATCATAATTGAGGTCAACACACAAAAAGAACACTCACAATAATATCTTGATAATTTCGACGGACACGAACTTCGTCTTCTTCGGAAGATAAGATTGTGTGCTCGTGCTGTGTGTTGCTGTCTAAGTTTTATATTCAACACTTCCGTGTTACTTCTAAGAAATTATATATATATATATATATATATATATATATATATATATATATATATATATATATATATATATATATATATGTATATATTATAATGGCCGGCCGCTTCAATACCTGGTCCTTCCGGCTCTTTCCCTAACGCGGCAACTCTACCGCCCCCTCCCATTTCCCCCTCCCCCACTTGTCCGCTTCCCATATGCCCTGTACCTCTCCTCCCGTCACCCTTCTCCTGCACATGTCCTCTCCGCTCTTCCCCGACAACGGCATTCTGATGACGACGGCCGTGCCGTCGAAACGTAAATATCTACTGTAAGTGTCCTACTTTAATGTTTCTGTGTGTGTAATATTTATTATCTTAGTGTTTGTGTATTTGTGCGTCGCCGGAGTGCGTCATTTTCAAGATTATACATACATACATATATATATGTATATATATATATATATATATATATATATATATATATATATATATATATATATATATATATATATATATGATTCTGATGACGACGGCCGTGCCGTCGAAACGTAAATATCCAATGTAAGTGTCCTTCTTTTATGTTTCTATGTGTGTAGTGTTTTTTGTGTTAGTGTTTGTGTGTTTATATATATATATATATATATATATATATATATATATATATATATATATATATATATATATATATATATATATATTTATATATCGATGATGCGGAAGTACTCACGAGAGCAATATAACTTTTGGACGGCACAATAAAACACCGAATAAAACAGATAACACGTAAAAGGTCTCTCACACTATAGATGATTTAAGCTTTCGGCCTACTCCGAGGCCTTCTTCAGGTCAGACTGAGAGGTTTTGAGGGAGGAGTGCTTGGGGTGGGGAGGGGGGGGCGGAAGGTTTAGGGACTGTTGGGAAAGAAATTAAAGATGACGGTTAAGGGTGGGAATTTTAAAGGATCGGAAATATAGGATGTATGCGGATTCGCGAGTTCTCACCTCTATGTTGGTGGCTGAATCGGATAGGGATTCTAGAAGTGTTAGGGAAAAGCATTCGTCAAATGAAAGGTTGTGTGAACTTGCGTGTAAAGGGATTGGAAGAGAAGAGAGTGAAGCAGAATTACATGAGTAGCGGTGATTGTTCATTCTGATGGATAAGGGGGTAATGCATTCGCCTATGTAGAATGAGGTGCATTGTTTGCACAACAAAAGATAGATAATATTTTCAAATCCCGGATAAGGAAATATTTTTACTTTCGTGATCTGCTCAAAAACCGCCTTCCCCACATGTCCTGTGTTCGCCTTTTATGTGTTTTCCTATTCCCTTTTCCTTATACCTATTTCTGTTTGAATGAATATTTATGCGCCATATGGCGGGATTTTCAAGTTTGAATGTGTTTTGCCAATGTGGCTCGTCTCTTCTTCTGGCTATGCGTGCTATGAAACGCACCGTTCCTATCCTTTATAATATCGTATAAATGCTTTTCTACTTTCCTTTCCCCTTCTTGTGTCCCGTCTATTTCTCCTTTGGTGGGTGAAACAGCTCCATAACGCCATCTCTCGGGCAACGTCTATCGGAGCACTTTGGCGCTTTATAAGATCGCAGATCTCAAGGTACATCAGGTTTCCTTATTAGCTCAACTGGTAGAGCATCCGCCCGTAAAGTGGAAGGTCCGTGGTTCAAATCCCGGATAATGAAATATTTTTACTTTCGTGATCTGCTCAAAAACCGCCTTCCCCACATGTCCTGTGTTCGCCTTTTATGTGTTTTCCTATTCCCTTTCCTTATACCTATTTCTGTTAGGAAAACACATAAAAGGCGAACACAGGACATGTGGGGAAGGGGACATGTGGGAATATATATATATATATATATATATATATATATATATATATATATATATATAAGATATGGAGGATATGGAGCTCAATTCCATCGAAATTATCAAGAAATAACGTGCGAGTGCTCCTTTTATATGTTCCCATATTGTGTGTTTCTTTCTAAGTTACACACACACAAATATATATATATATATATATATATTTATTTATATGTGTGCCACACATATATATGTATATATATGTGTGTTTCTGTCTAAGTTACACACACACAAATATATATATATATATATATATATATATATATATATATATATATATTTGTGTGTGTGTAACTTAGACAGAAACACACAATATGGGAACACATAAAAGGAGCACTCGCACGTTATTTCTTGATAATTTCGATGGAATTGAGCTCCATCCTAAAACATTCCTACACCCCCAATCCTCCCTCAACCACAGACTCCTACCCTCTCTCAATGTGTACCACCTACCTCCCTGGCATTCAGTCCCTCAAATTCATCCTCAATGACCTGTACTCCATCCTCCGAAACCAAAACGTTTCGTCCAACCTTCTTCCCAAATGCCACTCTGTTACCTTCAAACGGCCCGCCAACCTATCAGATATCCTTAAATCCACCAAGCCTCTTTCCAAATCCCCTCCCACCCCCATAATCACACCCACTCCTTGCTTGCGAGCAAGATGTAAAAATTGTACTATTTTAATCACTCCACCCCTCTCCATCCCACCTTTTAACTCTCTCCCACCCTTCCCCCACTCCTCATGCACATCTCAGAATGTAGTCTATCTTCTGACATGCCAACTCTGCCCGGCATTTTACATATGCCAGTGCTCCATACCCTTGAACCTCAGGATAAACAATCTTCGCTCCTCATGTAATCCCTCTTCCCCGGCCGCGGGTCTTCCCATCCCAAAGCATGCCCCCCACCACAACACCCTCTTCAACCAGTGTTACAGTGTTTCCATTTTAGCATTCCTTCCCCCTTCCAATAACCCTATAAAATTAAAAACAATGGAAATGGCATTTATATGGATGTGAAAAGCCTATCAACATCCGGGTCTCAATGCAGCTTACTAATTATGGAGGGTTGAAGTGGACAGGTGCAGATTTGTTTCATGCGGAGTAGTAAGCTATATTGTTCATTCGCATACATTGTGTTATTCTTGGCCTGGGTTTTGACTTGTTGAGTCATGATGATGACTTTGTGAGTTTCAGGAGACACCTTGGTCGTAGATGCTGTAATGTCTGCATATTGTTTGTTGCTGTCTAAATTTTTTATTTATCACTTCCGTGTTACTTCGAAGAAATCATCTATATATATATATATATATATATATATATATATATATACACACACACATATATCCTTAATATGTATGTTTGTATAATATAGATTAATTTATTGTTTAATATATATGCTGAAATGTAGATTTTTGTTGTTGTGAAGGAAAATGCGTACTCCTCGATGAGTGGCTGGAGTTAAAAGATTTGTGCTGGATATTGGCATCTTCGAGATTAAATATGGAACCTTTTTTTAGTAAAGATCTTAAAATTATTCCCATCCAAATTTTAATGGTGATTTAATTTTAGAGGTTAGTTTAAGGGACGCTTATTGTTGAGAAATGCTACGAATAATTTATCAGAATATATATTTTATTCCTGAATTGATCTTATTGTAAGAATTGATGCAACTACTTCCATCAGTGAGCTTTCCATCTCAGTTTCATCTTATTATTATTTCAGCGGAACTCTTTAATTCGTTCTCTCCTCGCGAACGACGGTCTGAAATCTCGTCCTCCTCGTCACAGATCTCAAATCTCCGCGGGGATCGTCGTCTAGCCGCCAGCGAGTGGGAAATGTCGCCACCCCACCCCCGCCAGTAGTCGCCCCCCCCCCGCTTCCGTGCTGGCTCTTTGGTTTGGCCCTCCGCCCACTTGCAGCGAGAGACTGAAAGGCTGCTCGCTCCGATCTCTCCCGGCAGCACCGCCGCTCTGTATCTTGCGCACATCGCCATCATCCGACTCCGCACCGCCCGAATACCACCTCCCGCCGCTCCTCTCAGCCTCCCCGTAATGGCCACCGCAACCATTTGGAGTGCCGACTGGAAGCGAGGAAGAAAAATCATCTCCACTCTCCTAATGGAGATGGCGGACCCTTCCCCTCTTTACGACGCGCGCGCTCCCTTTCCCTCGCCTCCACCGCGCACACCACGCAACGGCGTCGAGGAATCCAGTCGGGGCCGTTGACGAGCGATGAGCACCTCCGCATGGCGGAATGGGCGCTCCAAAGCCGCGTCGGCCCGAGAAATGGCCGCTAAGACGAACTATCGCCCGGATAATGACGGACTAGGATCTAGAAACAACGCCACCCGAATAATTGCTTTCATATCCTCATGTTGACGTCTAGATCATTGACTGTTATACACTCAAAACAAAAGGAATTAATGAGAGACAATGGTTAATTGCTCTGCAATGTATAGTGAGTTAGTGATAAATATGCAGTTACAAAAAACTAAATTTCACTATTCATGTCGAGTACTGTAAGTATTTAATGTTTGGTGAACATTTTCAGGGGTTAATAAAAGCAGCAATTTGATGTCTCCACCTTTTGCTTTTGCCACTCCTCAGTATGAATAGGTGCTGGAAGACCTCTTCTCTCTCTGACTCTCAGTCTTTAACTTTAAAACAGATGCAAATATTGCTGTGGATGTTTGATGATGGTGCACAACAATAAACCTTGGGTGTTGTCCTTTTAACCGAGTCTAAAACAGTAAATAGCTAAAGCTAACAGTTTCGATTATGAAATAAAATGGCAATCTTATGTTATAATTTATTGAATGACAATGGACATTAAAATGCATAATAATTTGAACTCTCTCTCTTATTCATTGGTCATGTAATTGTTAAAGTTAATCTATTACATTTTTTATCAGCACGAATTGCATGAACGTAAAAATGTCATCACCATGTCGTTTAAGCTAGTATGAATAATGTGAGTAGCAATGAGTGAAATATTTCCACAATTCGTTTAGGAGCAATATCCATCCGAATAAAATGCGATTTCAACAAATCGAGGATTTTTAAATCTAAATTTTTGTAAATGAAAAAATTCTAAATACATTTATTATTGTATAAATTTTGTTTCTTTCAAAAAAATAATGAGAAAAAATAATTTCGGTATGATAAGATTGCAAGTACCCCTTAGAGTATTAGAGGATATAAGACTGCAAGACGTGCAAAGAGACTGACCTCCGCGGTTCTATTGCTGCTTTGCCTCCTTTGGCAGTATCAGCGGCGGATTCCAGTTCATCACATACTGTCAAACTTTTCTCAGAGCCTTTTCGTGCGGTGCAATGAGCGTGTTCTATGCTGCTTATCAAATGAAAGGCTTGTGGTGACTTGCCAAGATTGGTTTTGGAATGTACAGCAATGCATGAATGGAACCATTCTTCCGCACACGCCTGCATTGAAACGAGAAGTCCCCGTCCGTACCACAGCACCTCGGTTTCTCGGATAGTAGAAGTATTCACAGCGTGGTGAGTTCCTCTGTGGTGATGAGACTTGGAGCGGAACTCGTCTGCTTTAAACGGAGAAAGTTTCCTTCCTTTTCCTACGAGCACCGTTCGCCTCCAGGTTATGTTCTGGTAATCTTCGCATAAGGAAAACTCTAAGAGAGTTTGAAAGTATTTCTACCTTATAGAGTGTCAGCATTGTGTACATGGGGTCAGAGGGCATTCGTGTCTCGACGGTCGCACACGATAAGAGTCGAATGGATGTCATCAAGCAGCTCGTGACTCCGCGTCGAGTCGGCCTCAGTCAGCCGCCAAGACAAGTTGTGTAATCAATTAACAAACCAGCTGGGTTATCGCTATAGCAAGAAGAAAGCAGAGAAAATATTTACGTGTATTTTAACGTAGCCAAATTGTGTCGGAAAGGTGCGGTGTAATTTTAATTGTCGTAGAGGAACTAAAAATTTGTGTAAAAATAAAGTCACGAAAGGAACACCGAGAGGAGGGAGGTGAAATATGTCGTTTCGCATATTTTTATTTGAATACATTCCGTCCCGTTGTGGTAATGGTATTTTTCCTGACATTCGAGCGGATGCGACGATAGGGAACTCACACGCAAATCCCCGCGAAGTCGTGCGTTCGCTCCAAGTTCTTCCTTCCCCAGCGCCGTCAAGGTTTCGGAAGTTTCAGGTCTTGTTGAAATAAAAAACAAATATCGGACTCCGTGTCCTCCCCTCCATGGATTTTGCCCGTCCCTCCCCCCCCCCTGTTTCGCAGCAAACTAGCACGTGCCGCCACCCTCTCCGCCGACAAGAAATGCCGCCCTGGAAGATGACTCCGAGGTCGAGTGGATGAGGCCCTCATGTTCGCGCGCCGCCGCATCATTTCCCGTGGTGCCTTCGGGAAGCGTGCACCACCGGTACTTCCCATCCCTTCCCCCGCTCCATTCCCATAAAAAACAAAACAGAAGAGGATTGCAGCGGCGTCGACAAGCGCGCGATCGTTTCTTCGCATCTGAGTGATCAATCCGGCTTCAGTACGCCCTTGCATGGGAGGAACACGGATTTTAATTAGGAGACTCCAAAAGTAAAACAGACAATTTTTACAGTTGAGACGTTTCCCCAGTCATTTCACTCCGGATCGAAATGACCACATCATGTTTTTATAATATGTTTTGCATTTTTCATGACATTCTCCAGCCGCTTAGGATTGAGCAATTAGTTATTATGGCATTATTTGTCACGCTGCTTACATAGTAAACGATTTATTTCGTTTCCGCTATTTAGTTTTGAAATGTAGATTTTTTATTAAACTTCCTTAAGTACGAAATGAAGGAAGCATTTATATGAATATGATTTGATTCGCATTTTTAATGAAAACGACACAGAATTAGGATTTTATGTATCATTAATCCGCTTAAAAAACTCCGTGCTCAAATTTCTGTCGAAGTTTGGAACCCTACAAAACATGATTTTGCTCATTAGGAAAGTGTTTTGTACGATTTCTGAGGAATAACGGAAGGATGACGCTAAGTAATGTCATGTCTTTGGGTTATAGTCCGAGTCTTCCTGGTGTCCGGACTGCTTTTGACAGATTGATGACATTGCCCCAGGTTTAGCGTTCTTCAAAATCATGATATCTTTGTATTCACGGAAACTCAGCACAAACCTTAGGTTTTTCTTTAAATTTAAACATAAAGAAAATCGTTCATTATTGAAATCGGAATGGGGCATCATTTCAATTAAATTGAATCACACTATTAATCTGGATCTCATGCTTTTAACATCAAATCCCTCAGTTTTTTACTGAATTTTGGCAAAAAATATTTCAGATTTACCTCGTGTAAAGACTTAATAATGAAAGCAACATCTCTTTTGCTTAGATCGTCAATTTTTTGGGCATACAAGAGTAATTGACCGACAAATATGTTTCTGTTTAACCAGAATTTCAATTCAAATATTGAAAATATCATCCATTGTTATTTTTTTGGACGCATAGTTTTGATTTTTTTATCGTTAGTATAAAATCCATTCAAGTTATTTTGTATGGAGTCCTTCGATTATTATTTGCCTCGCATGCTTCGCGAATCTTTCGACCAACTGTGCATTTTCACCTCCATACATGACCTCTAGGTGAGTCATGTTTGTCGCTTCAATTTTCTTCCAATCAATATTTACTTGCAGCAATGTAAACAAGTCTCATCGATACTTCCAGAAATTGTGCTACTTAAACCGTTTGACTGAATGTTAAAGGTTTGCGACCCGAGTCGTGGAGTCTTTCCTCCAGTCCCACCTGATTCGAAATTAAATGGATTTACACTCACACTGTTTCCATTGATGAACGGATATGGGGTCTGTAGACGGTGGGCCCACATTACAAATGGGAGCTGCAGTGATAATCTGCATTTACTGCAAAAAATGCCTTTGGCAACCTCGCACATTTCAAATATATATCGTAGCGGCTCTTTTTTTACAAAATAGAATTACAATTGTGTATCCTAAGCTATAGAATGGTTCAATTCATAATGAGCAGTTGAAGCAAATTCCTTAAAAGGGAACGATGGAATAATCAACCGATATTGACAATATTTAATGTAATTTGAGAGCCTTGATTGAGAATTTGAGGTCATAACTATGTTTGGGATAATACTATGCATGAACGAATTGGTTAGTCCATCGTTATGAGTATCATTTCCAATAAAAGGCCACTACGTCGATATCAAAATGCTTCTGTCTTTAATGATTTTATCATTTCTATGAAGCTCTCTTTGCCCATTTCATGCAAATGAAACTGACCTTGTCTTCTCAAAGTATTGGTTAATGAATGGAAAAAAATGTATCGTAATAATTCTGTATTTCGTTTCAGTACATGATTTCTCGAAATAACAATTCACCCAATCCCTTAATTTATACCTATGAATTAAAAAAGAAATTCCTCTCGTCCCACCATTTGTTTAAGGGCAATCAGAAGAGTGTTAATTTCGTGTTAATACATTTTTCTTTTCCGTCCACAGTCTGTTTTATTTGTATGGCGTCATTCAGCGAGTATTCCATCTGAATATTATCTTAAAAATTGCTGATCAATAGGCGTATGATTTACCTGCTCATTTCTCTTTCTCCTTCTCCCTCGCTCTCCCTCGGCTCCCACCTGCGCCCTCTATTCACCTCCATTATCTCTCTCTCTCACGACGCTAAGCTATTTCTGAGTGAGCTGTCATGTCTAAATTACTCGGGACTAATCTGAATAGAGTGATAAGTTGAACCGCATGAGCTTCATTCTTTGGATACTTATGTAGGGGAAAAGAGACGCTTCGCATTTACTGGATCTCAATTTGGAAGAGTCTTCCAGGGCTCAGGTCACTGCGGAATTCACCCCCGTCTCAGAAAATGGAATCCCAGCTACAGCCAGGAGAAGATTATTGGAGGCTTAAAGAGATGCTGCCACTGATCTTGCACATCCATCGGATTCTTTAAAATTGTTCAAAATAGTGTCATGATGGCCGCAGTGATAACGTACACAAAATGTGTCGTGTATATCATTTCAAACCTTAAAAATATATTATCATTTTATATTAATTTGTAGATAGTTAGTGACAGTGTAAAGATGGAAAAAATAATTTTCTTATGAGAAATATTAGAAATTTCAATCTTAAATTATTAAGTAGTTGACTAATAATCTTTCAAAATGTATAAAAAATCAATGCACGATTTTTTATCTTCCATATATCCACCATTTTAAGTCAGCAGTGAAGAATTTAATCGAAGCTGAATATTATTTATTTTGGTGCAAGCCTCCGTTTTGGAAGTTTTCGTTTGGCTAAGCGTTTTAATTTGTAGCTCATTAAAACACCTACAAAATATTAAATACTAAACGTTATATTTTTTCTTTTAAACTTCAGAAATTAGTGAGTATTATATTACATTGAAGCTCAAACGTGCCTAGAACAGGTTTGGAGGAATTAGTTTGAAGCTTAATTTTGTTGAACCTAATTATTATAATTTGAGGCAGAAAAACGTCCTAATCCAACCAAAAAGATATTTAGTAACGACACGGTTGTCAAAAATGTTGAAGTTGAAGTCTGGGTCCACGTCAAAATTAATTTGTGCAGAGTAGCCATGTGTAGGATAAGTTTCATTTACGAAAATAGCTTTAAATATTCATCGAAATTGATAATGTTCTTACCTCTGCCGCGCAAGTCCTCTCCTAGAAAACTACTCAATGGGATAAACAGTTTTAAAACAGAATTAATTATTTAGTGACATTACTTTTCCAGTATTAAGCCATAAATTACTGTGGAAAATTCTCCTTGAAATGATAAATTAAAACTCATATTTATTTATATTTTAGACGAGGGAGATTGAAACGTTGAAGCAGTTAAATCAAGAGAGAGAAAGAGTCGGACTTGGAATGTGTAAAAATATTAATCTATATAATTTTGTAGCAAAAATTAGCATATCAAACCAAAGGCAAAGTATTCATCAACATCTAGGATTCCAATTTTAACGTAATTGTAAAAGTTAGCTTGTGATGTAAAAAGGTGATACTTCGTAGATTATTCCATAATATTTCACTCGAACCACCTTAATAATGGGCAGAACTTTTGAAATACTATCGCACTCTTTTAGAAAAACAGCACTTAAAAAATCTCTGCCATCGATAAATACGCAATTCATGCCTCCGGATGTTATATCCAACTCATGATATTCAATGATTGTATGTGTGCCATTCAGACTTATGGAGATCTATTTCTTTCACAAATAGATACACTTTCGATTATGAATGCTGAATACTTGTAAGGTGCTTTGTTCAAGGGATTTTGTTCCATAGATAAATGTCTACAGCTTTGTTAAGGTTTTACGCCCACCGTAAGTACCATATTTTTATTTATCGTTCTGAATTAAGTTGATTTTAATTTTGTTTTACAAAACACCCACCTAATTGTATTTTTTAATATTTTTAAATCCATTATGTGGTAATCACACTCCATCTTAATGTCCTTCAAAAGTTATCTTTGCAAATACATCTACGAAGTACATCTCGAAATGCATCTCACGTAATGCATTATATATACGTAATACACTCACGTAATAATTATGTAATACACCTCGTATACTAGAATACTCACCGTATTACTGCAAAATCTTAACTTTCGGGTCATAAAAAGTTATAATACCATAATATGAAATATTCATAGCTAAATTTACTGACATGAAACTCCCTTCATTTTATAGGAAAGGATGATTCCAAACATATATCCTTTAATTGACGTCCAATAGAAGAGGCCTACGTTTTAGTTGATAGTAAAGTCGATTGAAATTATTCGGAGCAGGCAATAAATGTTTTACACCTCTCGCGCAGTAATCCATGGTGATAAAATTAAAAACTCGCGCGAAATC
>CM073775.1:103681031-103769454 GCA_037158775.1 Hetaerina titia
TACTTTATAGATTTATTTAACTTTGAAAATTATTTTCCGGAATATATCAAATATTAAAACAACTAATCGTAAGATGTGCCATATCTAAAAAAGTAGAGCTGTTAAATAAAAACGGATTTCATATTTGGATTCAGCTCTACAAATATAGTTAAAATCATCACCAAGATTCCCGGCACCAAAGAAAAAATTTTTTTTGTAGGTCTGTGTTATCGGAAAAATGAATTCCCTAGTTTCTGAGACCCACTTTTTGCCAAAGATGGCATAAATGAGAAGATCAATGGACATTAAACCATACCTTTAATACCACGTGCAGCAAGGATATTGTTTAAGGACATTAATCAAAGTCGGATAGGAAATATGGAAAAAATGTAGGAGAAGAGCAGTTTGGATTCAGAAAAGGAATGGGCACAAGAGTGGATATATAAAGGCTTTGGGGGAATGGTATAGAGGAAGATGTGAAGGAATGTCAACGCATGTTTCGTTGACATGGAAAAAAACTTTTGATCATTTTATGTCGTATTAGCTAATGGTAATTCTGAAAACAATACCAAACTGGATTGGAAAGCAGAATAATAATGAAAGACTTTTACTTGAGCAACATTAAGCGTAAAAAAACATTGAAATAGAGGGCAGAGATAGGTAGAAGAGTGAAACGTGATCTCTCACCTACCGCCGTTGCAGTAATTAAATGAATAAACGAGAGGAATACGGAATACAATCAGGATGTTTTTGCCTGTTTCGTAGATTTCGAAAAAGCGTTTGATAGAGTGCATTTGGAATAAATTATTCCTATATTGTAGAAAATAGGAATGGATTGGAGGGACAGGAGACTGATCCACAACCTGTACATGTCTCAGACTGCTCAGCTGCGAGTGGGGAACGGAGAGTCCGGATGGACAGTGTTAGGAAGAAGTGTAAGGCAGGGTTGGCAATTGTCACCGGTGCTGTTCAACGTATGTGTGGAGGAAATAATTAAAGAGGAATGGGAAGAACTGGAGGTAGGAATGAAAGTCGGAGGGGAATGCGTAAAACCGGTTTGGTTTGCTGATGACCAAGCATTAGTTGCTCAGTCAGCCAAGGAGTTGCAGGCATTGCTGAGTAAATTGGAGGTTCAGTGCGATTAATATGGAATGAGAATCAATATTAATAAAACAAAGGTTATGCGATTTTCCAGAAAGAAAAAGGCTAAGCTAAATATTAAAATAGGCGGGGAAAAAATAGAGCAGGTAGAACAGTTTACATATCTCGGAAGTGTTTTGGACCAACACGGGCAAAGTGGTAGGGACGTAAGGAGAAGAATTGCGCTAGGCAAGGAGGCTTTCTCAAGGAGGAGGGAGTTGATGACGGGGGACGTTGAGTAGGGATGTTAAGACAAGACTCGTAAAACCTCTGATATGGAGCGTAGCTATGTACGGCGCGAAAACGTGGTCACTGAAGCAGGAGGATAGTCGTAGATTGGAGGCTTTTGAAATGTGGGTGTGGAGAAGAATGGGGAAGGTGAAATGGACCGAAAGGAAAACAAATGAGGAAGTAATAGGGGTGGTGGGTGAGGAGAGGGGTTTGTTGAGTGAAATCCTATGGAGGCAGGAAAAATGGATGAAAGGTGTATTGAGCGGTAGTGGAATGTTGAAGAAGGTAATAGAGGAGAGAATTTTGGGCAAGTTAGGAAAGAGCAGGAACAGGATAGAGATGTTGGACGGGATGAAGGGAGGAAGGAAGTACGCGGAGATGAAGAGGGACCTGATGTAGATTAGGTTGCTGGATTGTTGCTGTTTTTTTGGAGTTACAAAATATTTATTTGATAGTTGTGTCCATCCAAAAACCTACCTTAACCGGTAGATTACCTAATAATAATAGATATATATATATATATATATATATATATATATATATATATATATATATATATATATATATATATATATAAATGGGATATAATTGCTGAATAAATACGAATGTAACTGCCGAAACACGTCAGTATATAGTATTTAGTGACTGTTAGCTTTCAATGAGAAATAGTAGCCAAGAGCCCTAATATCCTAAATGCACTTGTTTGGTAGGTCGAATTGCAAATGGTGTAGTCAACTGTTTTCCTATTCTATGCCAGTGCCTTTATGAGAAACCATCCTGCGTGGAGCTGCTGTAGGCATTGACTCCAAGGGTCACCGGTTCAATTCAAATTTCGTATAAATTTTCAAGAGAAGTCCCGGCCAATTTATGTTACATAGAAATTAATTATTTTTTGATGATGTCAAACACTTTCTGTGCACTCTGAAAAGGAAACCACCAGAATTTAGGCAAAATCCTCAAGTAATCGAAAATCTTCTCCTTGATTCCCTTAAAAATATTCAATTTATTACAGTTTCTCGTTAAATGTTTTTCTAGCACATTTCTCTTGCAGGAGGGAATATTTACTTTAGGAATATTGCTGAATGTTCTCACCAGTGGCAAATTCCACAGATAAAAAATAGTAAATCTGTCTTCATTTGAAACAAATTTTGGCTTCCACTTACATTCCTTGAGGCTCTTTACGTTACTTTATTTCTGATCTTCGTGGTCCTCGAATTAGACGTCCTTCTGAAGATGACAAACCTGTTTTTCTGTGACCGCCATGTTCTCCTTACCCGTGAGAATTATTTTTATCTGGTAATATGAAAGCATGGGATATGCTTATCCCATTTACCACGGTATTTTACACAAGTTCAAGTCAGTACCGAGAATTCATTCAGTTGCTGCTATCGGATATGTCGCCACACGAGTGTCATGAACTAGAATGCAAGTTTGGGTATTACCACATGGTTGCACAAATTGAGAACGTTTATGTGCGCACAAAAATTTTAAAATTTGTTAATCATAGATATTTAATATTGTACAGAAATCGTAATAATCAAATAATAAAACGTGAATGCTTTCAAAACATTTGATGTATTAGTGAACCATCCTTCTCTGTGTATATAAATTACGTCGAATTATTAACAGATTTGAACTGCATTATTATCCGAGTCAATCTTAAAGGAGAGCGCTTGAAAATAAATTATCTTCCAATGCGATAATAACATAGTCTAGGAAAAATCGGTTACCAACTGAGTATTAAAATGCAGCAGAATCCATTATTTTCAATCTCGGCAGCATTCAGACTTCATTATTCTCGTAACTTGATGTTACGATAGTACGAACATTTTGTTCTCACATATTTCTTTCCGTAATTGGAAAATCATTTCTCTATAGCCTTTGACACGAGTGCCAAGTAGAGAATCATCAAGCTATTCTACCTAATGTGGTGTGTTCCGGACGTACATATGTCAAAGACATCTACGCATCACGAGAACTTCCTTTTGTTTGCTAGACATTACTTCCTTCCTTAAATCTCCTATTTACTTCAACCATCATTAAGGCTGTTTCAAATGCGTTATGTCTAATACTTTCAGTGCTCAAACTTTTACTCAGGAATACCGTTTACATGCAGTTTTCCCAACCAACACATTTTTTTTTAAATCTTCAGGATCTTTCAAAGTTATGCCGTCCACTAGTTCAGCTTCTCACAAATTTCCTCTGCTAAGTTAGACTTCCATATTTGAAAATTGTGTGCTCTTTTTTTTTTGATTGGCGCGTTTACTTCATTCTTCGCCAAACTCAAATCAAGAACTTCCAACTTACGTCCATCCTCTTCTCTGAATGACCAAGTAAGTGATCCATCAAGCGCTAAACTACATCCCGAGATGCTCACCCACCTTTTGTTAGCATCTCGACGGATAACCTTCTGAAGTGGAACTGCATTCCCAGAGGTTTCACTCAGATACCCTCCATCACAAACTCACCTCAGCATTTCTTTACATTTCTCTGTAACGCCGACCATTCTCATGCCAATAAACACTCCGTTACTTCGTGTGGTGTTTTCTTTCCTCCAATTCTATTCTCCTAGATTTTTCTTATAAAGAAATTTTGACGTAATGCAGTTAAACCCAACCAAGGTGCATATTTCTTTTTCATTTCTCTCTGCAATTTTATTTTCCTTCTCTTTTCTCGTCATTGCTTAATTTTTCAATATTTAAATCCACTATGCCTTCAAAATTCTTCTTCTTAACAAAATTTCAGCAGCATTCAATTGTATTATTCGTTTTGCTATGACCTTTCTACATCTTGCTTCTCACACACGCCATATTCCAGGCTTAACCTTTAGTAACACTGTCTCAGTTTCAGTGAAAATCCACTCATCGTCAAATTTCTTTTCATACGATTCCTGGCTGGATGGCCCCGAGTCCCGCAGATGCCAATTGATTGCTAATTCATTTTTTTCCTTGCATATGACCATATTATTATGGATATATAGTTAAGGTTGTTTCCGGTAATAGGAAAAAGGTCACTGACATTGTTTCAACCGCCTTTGCAACCGATTCTCTCATGAACACGGAATGTGGACTAGTTTTAGGTTGGCTCGTGAACTTTGATCAATATGTATCTGGGTTGGGCGACCATCCTTGGAGTAATTATCGTTTCGCCGGCTTGTGCAGTTCATATGTGTATGTATGTAATATATATATATATATTTTTTTTTTCGAGGTGTGTTAAAAACATAACGAGAATTTTTTTTCATTTCGCGGCCATGGTTAATCCGATTGTCAAATTTTTTTATTATGTTGGTATACATACCAATGAAGTATGATAAAACTTTCGCTGTTTTCATTTTGGACTTTGTCTGTGACAGCCACTAAGGTAAGACGTGTCATATGAAATCTACAAAACAGGCAAAATCGTCCTGATTGTATTCTATATTCCTCTCGACTAGTGATCTCATTACTGAAATGGCATCACGCGTACGTCTTCCATACCTAAACCCAAACTGATCTCCCCTAAGTAATCATTCACTGCAAGACTGACAGGTTTAAAATGTCATTTTTTCCAAGAACGATAAGGGAACAGAATGCTCGTAGTCGAAATTCCCCAGGACTTAGTTCATTACAATAAGTATTAACGTACAGGTTAGGGACTTCGCGAGGATGTGTATACATGTGTGTATGTATGTATGTATATGTATGTGTGTATATATATATATTTTTTTTCCTACAGGTTCCCCCCACCTTTCCTCACCTAACTCCCAACCCCCTCAACCCTTACCCTTCCCTCATGGTGCTACACCCCCTGCCACACACCTTTTTGGTGGCTCGCAGGGTACTTATGTAGATGTAGATGTAGATTTGCCTTACTCTCTATCCTTTTGTTGATGATCCTGAGAATAACTTTAGCTGCGTGGGATATCAAACTTTTTGTTCTGTATTCGTCACATGATGTAGCCTTTGCCTATTTTGGAATAGGAATTAACACCGATCTCACAAAATCTTCCGGCCAGATTCCTTCCTTATAGATACTACGAATCAGTCCATATAGGGCCCCTTTCCCGTTTTTTCCTAAACAATTCAACAGGAATTTTGTCCACCACCACGGCCTTATTAGCTTTCATCTCCTGTATGCCTGGACCTAAGCTAGCTTCTTCTACGTCATGTTATTTTTCTATGCCTAACCTTGTCGGCCTAGGTTCTTTACCAAACAGTGTTTCTATATATTCCTTTCATCTCTCTTGAATTTTTCCTTGTCCAACTATTATCTTACCCAACTTATCTTTAACTGTTAGCAGAGATCTTGCCTTCTTATTTCCCGATAATAACTTAACCTTGCTGTATAGAGCGATAATTTCACCCTTCTTCTGTAAAATTTCCATATCCTCGCATTGCGTTTTCCACCATTCTTCTTTTGCTTTATTTGTGGCCCTTCTCAATTTATTGTTTAACTCTTTGTACTTCATTTTGCCTATTTCTGTGTTTACATTTTTCCATCTTCTTCTCTCATCCATCTTTGGAATCATCTTATCCGTTACCCATGGTTTCCTTATCCTTTTCCCGTTAACGGTTCCTATAGTGTCTTTAGCGGCTTCCAATATCCCTTTCTTGATACACTCCCATTTTTCTCCGATTGTATTCAGTACTTTACCGTCATCCATTATTTTCTCTACAGCCTGCTGATATTCCTTCCTCGTTAATACATTTAATGCTTCTAAATTCTATTTCCTAACCCGCCGCCCTTGCGTTATCTTCTTGAAACGGACGTTACATTTCATAACAACTAAATTGTGGTCAGAGACCGCATCCGCTCCTGGGAAACTGTGCGAATTTATCACACTGTTCCTAAACCCGTGCCTAACCACAATGTTATGTAACTGATACCTTTCTGGGTCACCTGGCATTTTCTATGTATATCTACGCCTTTTGTGGTGCCTAAACCACGTGTTGGTGATGACTAACCCCTGTCTCCTGCAGAATTCAATCGCTTTCTCCCGCATTCATTCCTCGTGCCTAACCCATAGTCCCCCTCCTCACCACCATCTCTTCCTTCGCCTACCATCGCATTCCAATCCCCCATCACTATCAAATATTTCCCTGCAGGAACACACGCGATTATATCCTCCAACTCATCGTACATCCTATCGACTTCTTCCTCCTTGTGGTTGCTCGGTGGCATGTATACCTGAACAATGACCAAGTTCGTCGGCTCTGCTTTTATCTCTACGAATAAAATTCTATCAGTTGCTTGCCCACCGCTGTATATAACTCTATAATTGTGACTCCAGTAATCCCAGCTATCCTTTCTTCTCAGCTCGCAGATACCTAAAACATCTATATTACCTCTTTCCATCACTTGCTTAATATTTTCGAATTTATCTGTCCTCAATATTGTCCTGACGTTCCATGTTCCTATTCTAACTACTTCCGTCTTCTTCTGCATCTTCTGTTCTGCTGCTGTTATTCCTTCCTTGCAAGGGTTTCGTGGGATGACGACCGCGGAAGCCTTGCATACCCCGCGGACGGGCACGAAAGACGGCCGCTTGGGCCGAGTCCGAGTGTATATATATATATATATATATATATATATATATATATATATATATATATATATATATATATATATATATATATATATATATATATATATATATATATAACTTTTGGACGGCACAATATCGACACAATGAGCCGAAAGCTCAAATCATCTACTGTGTGAGTGTCCTTTAACGTGTTATCAGTGTTATTCTGTGTTATATTTTGCCGTCCAAAAGTTATATTGTTCTCGTGAGTACTTCCGCATCATCGATATATATGTGTGATTGTGGACAGTATATATACGTGTGTGTATGTATGTATACATGGTGTGTACGTTTGTGATTTGCTCACTTCCGCCTTCCCCAATTCTATTGTGTTTATTCTTTATGTGTGTTCCTATCCCTTTTCCCAATATCTATTTCCATAAGAATGAATATTTGTTCGCCGTATGGCGGGAATGCGTGTTTGAATGTGTATTTGGCCGATGTGGCCCCTCTCTTCTTCTGGCCACGAAACGTACTGTTCCAATTCTTTATTACCTTGTATTATTACTACCAGTCCTTCCTCTGGTGTTTATGGTATTTCCCTTTTTGTGGGTGAAAGAGCTCCATGACGCCATCTCTTGGCCAAAAAATCGGGACTTTTGTTACATACAAGACCAGCATATTTCAGTTTTCAATTAGGTTTCATTGATAGAAGGACGTGTTTGTGTTTTCCGAGCGTCTGATTTCGCCAGCGACCGCGGCATCGGCCACCGGGTTTTGGAGAGCGGCACTGCCAGACTCGGAAATCGAGTTTACGATCATGCTTTGTTTCGAGCGGCGGTTGACTGCCTACTTCTTCCAGAAACGTTTGACTCTCGACTATCTTCCTCCAGGAAGGCCGTATTCACGTTTTTTTACTGGTTTAAGGCTGACCTTATCTCATAGTGTAGATCTTAGGGTCCTTTTTGTTTTGCTGCCGCCGGGTGCTTGTATGAGGGAGGGAGTGTACTCGAGTGTTCATTTTTCTCTCTTTGGAGTGCTCCTTCCTTTGGTGCGCTCTCCTTTTTATCGCGCAGACATGCTCATTTTGATTCCTTTTCAAAATAGTCGTACATCGCTCAAACAGGCTCGCCTTGAAAGTTTACGGGAAAGCGAAGCCCTCAACTCCGTTGGAGGTCCACCTCTTCACGTTACAGTCGCTGGGCCTCACACCCGAAGAGATAGTGGCGATCCGATTAGGATACAATCGCCATCTGATATTCCTGAAGAAGGCAACTGAAGCTTCAATGACCAGGATTTTAGACAATACTTCGCGAAAACTACTGTTTTTGTCTTTAAGTGACCAGAGGACGAAAATAACTATTGACGAGACTTCTGGCAACACTCCTGACGAGACTCCCGGAACTGGGGAATTATAGACCACCGCATAAAATGGAGAATTGGAAAAGTTTCACTCCCTTCCCTCCCGATCGTGATCCGCGTCAGCCTCCTCAATCTGATTGTCTTCCCGAAGCTATGGCAAGTGACCTATCTGTGGCCCTTACCCGCTAAATATAAGGGATATTTAATGAGAGCAACCAGCCAAATGATCTGGAACGGCTACGTGAAGAAAGTGTCCCGCAACCAGCTCTATGGCCCGTCTGAGTTGGGTGGTCTCAATTTAACAGATACAGCTCTAAAGGCAAAGGTGGTCTACGCAAAGATCCGCCTGCGCATCTATGGGGGTGACGATTCGTGGCGCAAGGCACTCCGCAAGTGCGCGTGGCAGGAACAAGACGAATGCCACCGGAGGGCATTTTAAGAGACTAAAAAGGTCGCCTCTTTCCTGCGAAATGGAGAAACAATTAGGGTCAAGACCCTGTATCTCAGTGCGCTTGCCGAGCAAGGAAAAAAGAAATCAAAAGAGACGTCTTGGAAAAACTGAGCGACCAGCAGAGCGTACGATGAGTCGAATGTTCGACGTAATTGTGATCACGGTCATGACGAGGGAAGTGAAGCACCACCTACGGTTAGCTGATTCGCCCCTTTGTTCGCCATGCGGTCGAATAGGCAACGTCGCGCATCTGATTGTTGGCTGCGATGATAAACTCAGAGAATGGGAAGCCCTGAAAAAGATATATAAAATATGGGACATGTTCGGTGTTGTTGCCATTACAGGCATAAATCTGACCACCCTGAACCTTCGGCTGTTTTCGAGTTCAAAATCTCTCATATTATTAGGTAATCTACCGGTTAAACCCCTCTCCTCACCCACCATCTCTAGTACTTCCTCATTTGTTTTCCTCTCGGTCCATTTCACCTTCTCCATCCTTCTCCACACCCACATTTCAAAAGCCTCCAATCTACGACTATCCTCCTGCTTCAGTGACCACGTTTCCGCACCATACATAGCTACGCTCCATATCAGAGTTTTTACGAGTCTTGTCTTAACATCCCTACTCAAATCTCTCATAATGACCACCCTAATCGTAGAGTTCATACAATTAAGAAAAGCGAATAAACTTTCTTCAAAAGGTATGCAAGCATTGGTGGAAGGGATGTGGTTGCCCCCGGTGCAGGACACACTTCGCCCGTGGTTGAAGAGTTGTTTTGCAGGTTGGCCGTGATTCAAACTAATCAGTAACCCCAACCATATACAATATTCCTTTTATTATTTCCTTCTATTCCAGTTATCTTGTTAATACTCCCTCATTATTTCCTTCCACAGTATTGCTCATGGTCACAATTGTATATGCGTGTATATGAATGTATGTTTATGTATGCGTGTGTATATGCATATTTGTTTTTGTGTACGATTCTCTATGTATACACAGTAGACATCTACATATAGTATGTCTTAAGATTAGATCTATATTCCGCGGCTTACCTATGAAGAAAGCAGCGGTGAAGAAAACATCAGAAAATGGTTTCTCAGCGAACCTGGTTGGCTATGGAAACAATAATAATTTGCAGTTTATAATTGAATTTACGTTGTTACGGTTTTTCTAAAAGTAAAAATTATTTTTTAATCTTTGCAGGTATGATGATCTGTAGTTAAGCGTTAACAGTTCACCCACCACATGTACGTAAGTACATTGAATATTTCATAGCATTTAGGTATAATTCCGAACCACATCAAATTGAGGAGAGAACGTACTTTTCTGACAATGGTACAACGGGTTTCACCTTGATTAGGCATCAACCGGTACACATTTTTAATAACATAAATGTTGTTTACATGCATGCAAGGAATATATATGCAAAGTATCATCGAAGTGAAGCCTGAACTTGTGAGTTTTGTACGAATTCCATGTTAGAGTGGCTTGATCCTTCTGTTTTATTCCTTATTATAATTCAGGCCAAAAATATCTTTGGAACGATTTTGTATTGTCTTTAATGACGTGATAAATAAATATTGAGACAGAAGCGTGCAAATCTGTCTTCATCTTTACATTTTAAATGTATTTAAGATAAAGAAGACCTGCAACACCCTGTCATTCATATCGGCCCATCACCAAGAGAATTAAATATAATTATTTGGATTAAAACAAACTGAACTTGACACGTATTATTTTATATAATCAGCTATCTTTTACAAATTTATTTTCAGAACAAATAGTAAATATTTCAATGCTACTAAGCCCATCCATAATTATTGTTTATAGATATAATGAAAATGGAATTCATGTGTCAAAAATGTTAAAACTTCAATCGTTCTAAAGAATAAATGTGCTGAAATTTGTCTTATTTTATGGACTACATCCATTTAAATTCTTTTGATGTATCACAGATGTTTTGAATAATTAGTTACTGCTGTATTGCTATGAATGTTTAGTCATTTGAACTGAAAGTATAAAGTCCAGGATTACGATGCTAATTTTTAATTCAGTTACGCTGCCTACTACATTTTAACCTAGTATAGTATGTGCATCATTAGTGAATATATATTATAGAAACTACAAAATAATATGCGTGCAAAAATACGATTTAAAAGCTTTGTTTGGATTAAGAGTGTTGCGAAATTCCACTTATAGGTTTAGCAAATAGTATGGGAGGCGTTGGCGCCGAATTAAAGATTTCACAAATGGATTTACAGGAAAATGAGAGAGTTTGGTTCCCATCTCGCGCTGTAGCCCGCCGTCCACCTCCTCCTCCGAATTAGGCTTTTTATTTCTCATTTCTATGCGAAGGGAACTCTTAGACAATGACTTTGGTGGTTGGAAGGGAGTGGCGGAACGAGCGGACGGGAGGCGAAGGAGCGGAACTGGCGGGAGCCAGGGTTGCATAAAAGGTTAATGGACCGTAAAGGAAGTAGCTTTGAGCAATAAGGAATAAAGTTAGAAAGACATGAGATGTGAGATATAGCGTGCTCTCCCGTTATTGCAACAGTCTCAGTGGAGGCCCCGAGAAACGCCTTATACAGTCTCCGAGAGTATTACCCAGAATGCCGTTCGGCACACCTTATAGGCCACGGGTGGCAGAGTGTGGACCACTGCGCCTTTTCTATTCCATAGGGTTGCTCTTTTAATGCCTAAAATTCCCTTGCTCTTTCATTTTTACGCACGTATTCTCATTTATGAATTTGCTTTCCATTTAAAAAGGTTATTCTTAAATTATCAACAATGGCATAATTTTCATATGTTTGCCAAATTAGAGGCAAATACAACTTTCTTAATTTTGCCAATAGATCTCCTTTGCATCGTGTTTTTGAAGCAAGTTTTCTCCGAAGCACTGTTTCCCTGCTCCATTGACTGCTCTGATTTATTCATAATTTCAGTGGAAGGATTTTTTTATTCGTTGGACTTTTTGAGTTTTCAAGGAATATAAACTCATTAAGTGTATAAAATTTGAATTGATAATATTTTAAAGCAAGTTTTCACTTAATAATTTGGCTCAGCTTAATCATCTAAGTAAGAACAACTGGTACAACGGCGGAAAGGGTTTAGGCTTGGAAGCTTTTGGTCCGTGTTTCATTGGATGTGCTCAAACGGGAGTTTTTGAAGTTATTAATTCGTCTGGTCGAATGGAATTTATAAAGTATATGTATTTGATTATGGCTAAATTAATATACATAAAATATTTTATTTATAGTACTAAATATAAACAATAAGGAAATGAAGTGACTTAACGAATACTATTGTGATAATAAGCGGTAACAGTGATTATCATAAAAAAGTCTCTTAAATATAATCCTGACAATAGGAAAGCAAGCATTATATGAAGAATGCGATGTCATCTATAAAAAGAAGCCTGAAGGAAGAAATTCCTGAATAATTTCGTGAATATAAATTAAAAGGAAACAGAAAACAGAAAAATCAATTGAAATATTTTAAATAAATGCGGAAATGTTTGCCGGTGTTTGCTTTAAATCTAAATGAATTTATTGCCAGAGCCTGTCGCTAATCTGACCGGCAGTGCGACTAAAATATTAGGAACCTCAGGATACCAAAACAAGTACGGTGTATTAAAATTTTTTATGGATTAAAATACATTTTATTTGTGTCCAGTTACCCAAGATTACCATTAGAGCAAAGAGTTCAGTTCAGTTTTTCATAATGATCTTAAGTGGTAACTACATGTTTCTTTGAAGTACTCTCAATCTCTCAAAATTATCAAGAAAATCACGACTTAATTAATAAAGTCCGCTGATTAATGGCTTTTCAGTTTATTGTTAGAGCTTCATGGGATCAATGTATTGCCGAAGGTCTTCGGATCAATTTATTCGGTCATATTGGTCAATAAACAATACTCCTTATTGGTAAAAAATAATGCAACCATTTCAGAGAGTAAAAATCATTCGCCTTGACCGGGATTCGAACCCGGATCCCTCGATATCCGGCCTAGTGCTTTAACCACTTAAGCTACCGAGACGTCCTCCTACACTCTGAAATTTTGGGGGCTTTAAAGGAACAAGATGTTATGACGAAATACCGTACATACAATGTCACAGGCACGACTACGAATGCCTTGGTTGCATTATAATGCACACATAGCGGGTGACTCCGTTAAAGTTACTGTTACAGTTTCTTGAAAGTTGGTAAAAAATATTTTAGTGAACTTAAATATAGTACTTTCAGAGTATAAAAATCACTTGCCTTGATTTGTGACCGGTACACCGGGAAATGTGACCACTGATCTGTACAGGTGACCGTTACAAGCCAATTTATCTACTTCCTATCGTCCTCATCACCCTCTAAAAAATGGATTTTTTCCTTCCTCCAACTTCCTCCACGAAGTTTACGGAAGAAGGGCTAAAATGGTAAGGGTTAAACCACTGTAAAGAAGTAATAAGGGAAAATATTTGGTAACAATCAGAGATAATTTAGGAAAAATATGAGTTGAAAACATTGAAGATGGATGAAAATATATAGGAAGTGAACGGTAAAGATATTGGAACAGCAAGATGAAACATAGAAGGAGAATAATGAGGTGGATGGAGATGACTCAGGTCCGGGGTTACTCGATGGCAAGATAGGAAGTGTATGTACTAAAGGAACAGAATCCAAATATGGCCGTGGGGGTAGACAATATTCCCATCGATTTGCTGCCGACTTCTGCGGAAGGTTCGGGGAATGTGGATGGAGGAGATATTATAATCCGATTTGTAGGAATTGCGAAGTTGAAATTCGGCCGGAAGATTTCGCCTACTAAGTGTTAGTCTATATCCTTAAAAAGGGAAAGGACGTCATATGAAGATCACAGAACCATTTTGCATGCATCTAAGTGATTCTCAGGATCATCTACAAGATAATAGACGGCAGGGAAAGTAGTAGCTTAGAGGGTGATCAGTTTGCTTAAAGGATGGGGAGAGGAACAAGAGGTCACTCATAGAGAGGTGTATATATAATACAATAAGGATGTACATATCAGTTTTGTACATTTCGGATAAGGCGTTTCATAAATTGAATTACGTATAAATAATGAACAGAATTGCAGAAATTTTAGAGTAGGTTGTAGGGATCGTATTCATCCGCTACGATACGATAGTATCGTAGCGGATAGATACGATACGTTACGGCGTTGCGTTTACGATAGTATCGGCTCGTATTTATCCGCTACCTTTACCTGTCCTGCCACTACCTAGCCTAGACTGCTCTCGGATAGAGGCTTTGGATAGGTAGTTGAAGGTAAGTAAGTCAGAGAGGTCTACGATCACCTGTGCTGTTCAACCTCGTACGTATATGTGAATGGTGTGGTTAAAGAACGATAAAAACCACTGGAGATTGGAATGAAGGTCAGTGAGGAATTCATAAAACCAGTTAGGTATGAGGATGATCTAACTTTGTTTTTCGGGCAGCTAAGGGTTTTCAAGCGTTGATGAGCTAATTGAAAAACCAGTGCGATAGAACTGAGATGAGAATAAATGTAAATTAATCCAAGATCATGCGGTTTCCAGAAAGAGAAAGCCTAAGCTAAACTTTGAAATGGTAGGGAAAAAACTAGAGCAGGAGTTTACGTATATCTGAAGGGATTTGGATCAAAATGGTCAAACTAGTAGGGATATAGGAAAAAGAATTTCATAAAAAATAGATGGAATCCTTCCAATAGAAAATTTTCCATAAGAAGGAGGGAAATTATGACCGGGACTTTGAAGAAGGATGTTAAGAAAAGGCTCGTGAAAACTTTGACATGGGGCGTAGTTATGCACGGCGCGGAAGCGTGGTCATAGTCAAGTAGGATGATAGACGTTGATTGGAGGCTTCTGAAATGTGGGTGTGGAGAAGAATGGTGAAGGTGAAATGGGCAGAAAGGAAAACAAACGAGGAAGCAGAGTGGGAGAGGATATTTGGGGAAATGCGAAGGGGAAGAAGGAGAGTTGAAGAGAGGGGAGGGTGGTTGAGGGAGAGAGGTGGAGTGCGAATGGGTGGCGTACCGAGGGATGTGGTTCCGCCCCTTAAAGGAAGTCCCCGCCGATGGAATGGACAAAACTTTATTTAGTACAAGTACAAGGGGGAGGGGACGGGTATTTTCCCGCAGTGCCCATATTTTGTGTCATTCAATCCCATCTTCTGTTGAAATCTGCACTCGCGCGAACCCTTAGCTACTGTTCCAACGCTTTAGCTCTATCTCAGGGACTCTACACTCCGAGCAGTTAGTGAGCAGTGCAGTTTCCACGCGGAACTCCGGACTCACCCCATGCAGTCCTCTTATTATTAGTCGCCCGAGTTTCCGTTCGTTCAAATCCGAGCCCCACCCTCTTCAATGCGTTTGCAAAAATAAGGGAGCGAATGGCGCGAGGAGATCCAGAAACGGGAGAGTTGCGCCAAGCATCGGACACGAGATCAAAAACTCACGTAGCACAATTGGGCACCGCATTTGTTTAGACATTGTATTGAACCAAAACTGGAAATATGGGCAAAAAGAAACGGTTTTTTAGAACATGTATTCACATCGAGGAATACATTTTCAACTGGGATTGTCCCGTTAGACGCATGGTATGCCGTTGAATAAATCACTGTATCCATACGTGACTATGAGGACGATTGTGCGTGGAAATTTGAAACTTGTAATAAACCAGTATGGAAAAGAACATAGAAAATTATGTTTGCTCGTAAAAAGGCAATAGGCGGTGGTGGGGAGATAATGGGTATTTGACGAAGAGGTGAGAAGTAAGGAGGAGAAATCAGGAGGTAATGGAATGTTGGAGGCCGTGAGGAAAGGGAGAAGAAAAGAAAGTTGGGGGAAGGAAGAACATCCGTTCTTTAGATGGCACTGAGAACGATAGAGAATATTTTGAGCTGCAGAATGGGGAAAACAATACCCACAGCCCCGCAATATTTTCTAAAGATCGCTAAAATTCTATTTATCATAATTATAGACAGGCACACAAACCACCTGTAATAATTACCTGCAATGGTTCCCCTGCTTGCGTTTTTTGTGTATGGATATACATATATACACACAATTATATCTACATATATGTGCGTGAGTGTATATATATATATATATATCGTGAGTGTATATATATGAGTGAGTGTGTATATATGAGATCGGTGTTAGTTCCTATTCCAAAAAAGGCAAAGGCTTCGTCATGTGAGGATTACAGAACAATAAGTTTGATTACCCACGCAGCTAAAGTTAACCTCAGGATCATCAACAAAAGGATAGAGAGTAAGGCAAATGATTACTTAGGGGATGATCAGTTTGGGTTCAGGAAAGGAAGAGGTACGCGTGACACCATTGCAGTCATGAGATCACTAGTCGAGAGGAATATAGAATACAATCAGGACGTTTTTGCCTGTTTTGTAGATTTCGAAAAAGCGTTTGATAGAGTGAATTGGGAAAAATTAATGCGTGTATTGAAGAAAATAGGAATGGATTGGAGGGACAGGAGACTGACCCGCAACCTGTACATGTCTCAGACTGCTCAGGTGCGAAAGGGGGAACGGAGAGTCCGGATGGGCAGTGTTAGGAAGAGGTGTAAGGCAGGGTTGCCCATTGTCACCGGTACTGTTCAACGTATATGTAGAGGAAATGATTAAAGAGGCATGGGAAGAACTGGAGGTAGGAATGAAAGTCGGAGGGGAATTCGTAAAATCGGTTAGGTTTGCTGCTGACCAAGCATTAGTTGCTCAGTCAGCCAAGGGGTTGCAAGCATTGTTGAGTGAATTGGAGGTTCAGTGCGATAAATATGTAATGAGAATCAATATTAATAAAACAAAGGTTATTCGATTTTCCAGAAAGAAAAAGGCTAAGCTAAATATTAAAATAGGCGGGGAAAAAATAGAGCAGGTAGAACAGTTTACATATCTCGGAAGTGTTTTGGACCAACACGGGCAAAGTGGTAGGGACGTAAGGAGAAGAATTGCGCTAGGCAAGGAGGCTTTCTCAAGGAGGAGGGAGTTGATGACGGGGACGTTGAGTAGGGATGTTAAGACAAGACTCGTAAAACCTCTGATATGGAGCGTAGCTATGTACGGCGCGGAAACATGGTCGCTGAAACAGGAGGATAGACGTAGATTGGAGGCTTTTGAAATGTGGGTGTGGAGAAGAATGGAGAAGGTGAAATGGACCGAAAGGAAAACAAATGAGGAAGTACTAGAAATGGTGGGGGAGGAGAGGGGTTTGTTGAGAGAAATCCTATGGAGGCAGGAAAAATGGATGAAAGGCGTATTGAGCGGTAGTGGAATGTTGAAGAGGGTAATAGAGGGGAGAATGTTGGGCAAGCGAGGTAAGGGTAGGAACAGGATAGGGATGTTGGACGGGATAAAGGGAGGAAGGAAGTACACCGAGATGAAGAGGGACCTGATATAGATTAGTTTGCTAGGTGGGGAGTCACAAAATGTTTATTCGATAGTTGTGTCCATCCAAAAACCTACCTTAACCGGTAGATTACCTAATAATAATATTTATTTTATTAGGTAATCTACCGGTTAAGGTAGGTTTTTGGATGGACACAACTATCAAATAAACATTTTGTGACTCCCCACCTAGCAAACTAATCTATATCAGGTCCCTCTTCATCTCGGTGTACTTCTTTCCTCCCTTCATCCCGTCCAACATCCCTATCCTGTTCCTACCCGTACCACGCTTGCCCAACATTCTCCCCTCTATTACCCTCTTCAACATTCCACTACCGCTCAATACGCCTTTCATCCATTTTTCCTGCCTCCATAGGATTTCTCTCAACAAACCCCTCTCCTCACCCACCACCCCTATTACTTCCTCATTTGTTTTCCTTTCGGTCCATTTCACCTTCTCCATTCTTCTCCACACCCACATTTCAAAAGCCTCCAATCTACGTCTATCCTCCTGCTTCAGCGACCACGTTTCCGCGCCGTACATAGCTACGCTCCATATCAGAGTTTTTACGAGTCTTGTCTTAACATCCCTACTCAACGTCCCCGTCATCAACTCCCTCCTCCTTGAGAAAGCCTCCTTGCCTAGCGCAATTCTTCTCCTTACGTCCCTACCACTTTGACCGTATTGGTCCAAAACACTTCCGAGATATGTAAACTGCTCTACCTGCTCTATTCTTTCCCCGCCTATTTTAATATTTAGCTTAGCCTTTTTCTTTCTGGAAAATCGCATAACCTTGTTTTATTAATATTGATTCTCATCCCATATTCATCGCACTGAACCTCCAATTCACTCAACAATGCTTGCAACCCTTTGGCTGACTGAGCAACTAATGCTTGGTCATCAGCAAACCTAACCGATTTTACGAATTCCCCTCCGACTTTCATTCCTACCTCCAGTTCTTCCCATGCCTCTTTAATCATTTCCTCTACATATACGTTGAACAGTACCGGTGACAATGGGCAACCCTGCCTTACACCTCTTCCTAACACTGCCCATCCGGACTCTCCGTTCCCCACTCGCACCTGAGCAGTCTGAGACATGTACAGGTTGCGGATCAGTCTCCTGTCCCTCCAATGACAAGGTTGTAGTCCATGGGAGGGAATAATAATATATACATACATATATATATATATATATATATAATACACATATATACAATACTATACACATATATACACATTATATACAATATATATATATATATATATATATATATATATATATATATATATATATATATATATATATATATATATATATATATATATATATATATATAAATGATTTCTTCGAAGTAACACGGAAGTGTTGAATAAAAAACTTAGACAGTAACACGCAGCACGAGAACACATAAAAAGAACACTCACAATAATATCTTGATAATTCCGACGGACTCGAGCTCCGTCTTCTTCGGAAGATAAGATATGATATATATATATATATATGCATGCATATATTTTGTGTGTGTGTATGTATTTTTTAAGGTAACTTATCGGTTAAGGTAGGTTTTGGATGGACACAACTACTAAATAAGTATCTTCTCACAAAACACAATACAGCATAAGTAAAGTGGTTTGGTTATTAAAAGTCAGTAAAAGACAATACATTATGTTATCCTATTAAGTAAAATATTCTGTATTGTTTTTGTGCTTAATGCTGTAGAGGCTACTTATTCTTAAACAACGACGTTGGTGTCTATTTGTTCGTATTAGATGTTGAAGTTACAGAATGGCTCTTGCAAAGGGTTTCTTTGAAGACTGCTTTTGGAGCTTAGACGTGACTGCGTCTTTCTGACTAGGGAGGAAACAGGAATGATTTCTTTGACATAGTTTGAACTTATCCAGTACAAAAAGCTGAAGTCCACGGAAAATGTAGTAACGTGATTTTTCAAATTACCTGCCACGCAGAGTTCCTATGTTGCAGCGATATAGGCATTTTCTATTGGAGCACTTTGTTGGGTTTTAACGGAAGACCATAATCGAAAAAATCGCCATAGTCTTCATGTTTTCTCAAGAAATAATATGGCCTCGCATTGGAAATAAGATTGTTGAATATTTCGGGAAAATGTAGTGAGGTGTGTTTCCTCCATTTCTCCTGTATCTATTTATCGTACACCGAGGAGACGTAAAACCATTCCCTGTTCTCCAATGCGAAGAACCGCCTTCTCGGAAAGCATTTATCCTCATCAGGAATATAGGAATTGGATTTTAAAACGATTTTGGACGCCCTATCCACAAATGTCTTCCAGCATGTTCTTAAAAATTGAAAGAAATGCTGGGCATTAAATTCAAATGAGATTATTTTCAAAATTTTGTAGGACGAGTAAATTATGATTTTTAAATAATTTCTGATTCCTCTTTATTTAACAGCTTTCGTAACATTCGTAGAATCATCAACGTTCAAGTAATACAATCACTTTAACTGTGATTACATGGAAAAGGATTTGGAGCGTTGGAATATTCACAATTAATCCTGTCTGCACCGGTCGGTTTTTGTTTTTGGGGCCATTTTTTGTAATCGGTGCGCATTAAATGTAAATCTTGCTCTTGAGACGGGATGTAAAAGATTTGATTTCATTATCTAAAATACAACAGATTCATAATCAGTAATAACAACCAGTCCATTGATCACAATTTTGATATTTAGTCAAGTATGGAAAATTCTTTCAATCCGTAGAGCTTTGAAATTGGGGTTTTTAATTCTACCTTGCCGTGATGGTCGTAAGGACTAGTTGAAATTGGTTCTGCTTCGGTAAATGTTTTATATCCGTAGATTTTGCCAACAAATAAACCGTACACTTTGCATACACATAAAATGCGATGATAAATGTGTGATTTGGCTCCGATAACGTGCATTTTCAAGTTTATTTTTGTCTCAGCAAGTCTTTGTCTTCATCGCTCTCTCCCATTTCTTCCACTCCCTCCGGTGATCCTTTGCGCAGCCCAATCCTCTCCACACACACCCTTGGGCCTCTCCATCCTCCCTCCCCGGCTCTGCCACCACTACCCCGGACTCTCTCTCTCAGGCGCCCTCTTAACGCCCGCCCCTTAAGCGCGTGGCGTTCGGCAATTTTGGGCGGAAATTGCCTGGAGCCGATGCCGCCTCGGCTACCCCTCAATCGGACTCTCATCCCCATGCGTTCGCCCCTTCCCCCCCCCCCCCGGTGGGAAGGGAGGCGGCGGGCCCTTTGCTCTTCGCTCTCGTCGCTTTCTCTGGGCCGTAATTAGCTCGAGGACAGGCGATCGAAGACCACGGAAAGCCTCTCGAACCCAATCCCCAACCTTTATTCCAGGCGCTCCCCGTTGCTAAGAAACGCTCCTGATGCTTCATTTTTCCCCGAAGGGGATAAAAGGTCAGCGGGCGGGGGGGAGAAGGGCGGGGAGAGGGCACTGTGGGAGAGTGGAGATCATCGAGAATTAATGGCCCATTGAAAAATTAAAATATTATGATGAAATCCGAGCGATGCGGTGGCAACACCATTCGGTAAATACAGAGTACACGCATTATATCTTCCCGGAGAAGTGAAAGTCAAGGGTTACTTAAAGTGGTGAGGAAATTAGAAATTTTTACCCGGGAGAAAAAGTAAACTGCCTGAGGCGGCACTTTCAAATGCAGTCTATCGGAGATTGATGAAGACTCGGGATCAGTTGGCGCCGGAGGATATTTCGTTGGCTCGACTGGTATCACATTTACTCGGCATCCACACCTAGCGAATGCCGCAGAAAACTCCTTAAATTACACCGACTTTAGAATAATTAATTTTGTACGATCGTGTTTCATGTTTGTGCGTTCTACTACCGTTCTATATGATTTTTCGATATATATTTTCGTGAAATATTATTTAGTCCAATTCAGATTATTTTTAAGTCGTGAAGATAATATATTTTTGGGTGGTGATGATGATAACATTTGCAAACATAGGAAGAGCATTCCAGATCCATATTGCGAGTAAATATATGGAATATCGGTGTATTATATAAACAATTCACTTACTACACTCATAAATAGAGCATATCCGAAAACACTGTCGTTTAAAGCATTAAATATGATGTAACTGGAAACTATGTTTATAATTTCACAAAAATTAAATGAGGTAAAATGTATTCGATTCGTAGTTTTTCTCCTTTGTGAATAGAAAGGAAGCCATTTCACTTTCATATAAATGCAAAAATTACAACCATTGTAATCGAAATAATTTCACACTTGGTTTTCATGATTTTCACCGATAACTTCAATTATTTCGATTACTTTATTGTCGAAATCAAGTTTTGTTGCAGATTTCCAGGAAATTTCGAAACTAAGACGAATAGTTTGCCTGACATTATTGACAAGACTATAAGTAATTCCATATGCACGTATAATGTAAATACGAATCCACTGAGACCACGGTTTTAAATTACCCATGATGCCCACGTGAAACTCAATGATGAAAATCGTATCAGTACACGCAATAAAGACAGTTTAGCGCTTTGATATTGAAAAACCTATTCCGTTCAATGACTACAAGTTTCTCAACAGTTGTTCAGAATTTTGGAAATTTTGGAGAATAATTAATGCAGAGAAAAAACTGTGCTTTTTTAAAGATAAGTTATTTTTATTACTTGAGTAATTTTCTTGATTGATTCATTGATAAACATTTTTATACCTCTTATCTATTTTTATTTTGTGCAGAGAGGAAAATTTAAAAAAAAAGGAAGCTCTCTGTCTCATTTAGAAAATATTTGTGCTCGGATTCCTGACCCAGTTTTATGCCAAACATATCGTTATCTTGAAGATTCATTTTTATATGGGCATTGATAACATTTTTTACTTGAAAGATGTCATGTCCTACTTGCAAGACTGTGCTCAGCATAAAGCTGGCGGATGGCATTCTGTGACCTAAAGTGTTTCTGCCGCGGCGAATCAAAAACTAGGAATGATATAGAAAACATGTTATGTGCACTCAAAGGAATACTATACGTATGTGCTCTCGAGTGTCAGATTACAAGTTCTGAGGCAAAACAATGGCTCGGCGTCGTAGGAAATGCAATCGCTATTTCCCTCTAAACCAATCTAATGCAGTGTCATATTTCATATCTTGCATTTTCTTTTAGCCTTTTATATCCGTGCCGAACTGTTCACTTTACTCATCATGACAGAGTACGTCTTATAATATACGAGTGCATTGCTCGCTGTTACATTTGCATGACTATCGAATTCATTGCGTATCCATCAAAGGTAATTCAATTTTTTAAACTCGTCAGGGATAGGTGTATGAAATGAAAATTTTCTCGTGGAGTAAAGTTTAATCCTATGTATACACTGAGTTTCGTCAGAACATTTTAGACCATCGATTATTTAGTAATATAGTTTCATTTTTAAAACTTTTTCAATTCGGAAGACGTTTTTTGTTTAATTATTTTCGAATGTCGAGTTAATAGCGACTGCGTTATCCATACGATTGGCGACATCCAAAACGTAAGTCTCCACATTGATTATTCTGGAGTTGGTTTGGAATTACTTCGAACAAAGATGACACATCGCCTGGTTGAACTAATTACGTAGATTCGGAGCAATTTGCTTCGGCTAGCACGACTCGTAAATTCGTATCCCAATATACGTTGACCATTTGGATCATCAGAAAAAGGTTAAACGAGAGATAGACGCCCGAACTAGCAGATTCAACGACTACTCCTTTCCACGGACACTACGGGATGGCAACTGTGAGGTTGGGCCTGACAAGAATGCCACTTGCCGCCCGTAGAGTCTAGGGAACAATTAATTTCACTCATGTGCTTGCATTTCACGCTACTCTCGTGGGTTATGCCAGTAAATCTCTTCGCGCATGTTCGCGAGGCATGATGTACAATTAAAGTAGTGCATGTTAAAACACTCACTAAACATCTTTTGTTCCGTCTTTTCACTCTTCCCCTTCCATGCCCCATCCCTCTCCGTGGGGGCGATGGTGCCGCCAACGCCCACCGCTGTCAACAGCAACATATTCCACGTTTGCCTATAAGGGGGGGGGGGTAAGTTGGACGGCTGGGCTAATAGAAATCCCTCCTTATTGCTTTCCAGTTCTGCATGGCCTCCCTTGGTTGTGGTCTGTCGTATTAGTGGCTCTGGTTCATTTTTAGATATATCCTCCTTTTGCGTTTAAAAAAACTTTTGCAGTGCGTGAGTTGAGCGTTCTTTTGGCAATAGGCTTTCCTGCTATCATGCATATGGGTTTGCTTCATCATGCACGACCATTCAGAAATTTTGACTATGTTTCTCCATTTTCCAAACCTTTAAAGACCCTCCTCCTCCTTTACTCTTTCCACTTGGCGCATGCAAACATTGCCACACACGTTTTTTGTAGATCGAGGAGTACTTTTGTATTTTTAAACGTAGAAATCTCGAGGGCATTACAACATCAAAATGTTAGAATCTAAAACCAATATAGGCTATTTTTTACTCATTTATTTTACCCGAACCTCATTTAGTAGGTGCTATTTTGTTTTGTAAAATTTTACTCGAACATCTGGTTTTGGACGTTTATTCTCCAGCGGAAAATTCTTGGGCTTTTAAAAATTAAATATTTACCAATGCTTGCCTTAATGAAAAATATTTTTTTCCGCGCGTTCCTCATTTGTCTTTCTCTATTTCGTTCGCCTTGCCTTTGAAACTACCAGTAGTCAAAGCTTCGGGCATCAAGAAAGCGCTTTTCTTATATTTTATAAATATTTCAAGCGTAGATAGAAGCACGCCTACACCCGACTCATGAAATACCCGCCGCCTTCCCTAGTCCCACTCTGATGCACATGATAAATGAACTTTTCCTGGGCGACTTAAAAGTTACTCCGAGAAGTGAGTTTATATTTATATATGTACTTATAAGTCGCGAGGGAGGTGAGATGTAGGGCTTTGGGAGGGCGGGATGTAGACGGATGGCGTCGGTGGGGTGAAGAGTGATCGTGTGGGCGAACTTATCTCTGGGGGAGGGGGGATTAGGGGGCTTGGGGCCGGGAGGAAGAATGGGCACCTGGGGGGGCGAAGGGCGATGGCGGCGGGAGGGGAAGTTGGAGGGCGGCGGCGGCGGGGGTTCGCCGGTCAGAGAAGTTTGGAAGCGTGAAATATAGAGGGCAGGGCAGAGGATCCTGAATCTGCCCCGCCGAGTACAGTGTGAATATTGCTCGTGCGCTCGAAAAAATCTAAATCCCCGCAAAAAATGCCAAGAAACAAAGAAGTATTATAAAATATTCAGTTAATCTGGTGTGGTTTTAGCTCAATTCCATGTCCGAACCTCGATAGATTTTTTTAGAGTTTAGTGAAGAAAATACATATTTTCGTTTAAACAACTTGTTTAAACAAATTTAAAAGAAACTGCGGGAGATGCCGCAACAGTAACTTTAACGGAGTTATCCGCTACGTGTGCATTACAATGCAACACTTTCAGAGAGTATCCCGGTCAAGACGAATGATTTTTACTCTCTGAAATTGTTGCATTGTAACTTGTTTAAACATTAATTTTGGTTAATCTGAGAAGTATTCGAATGAATCAATTAATCTGAGTTTTGAAATTTTGATCTCGGTTTGAATTTGTTTTAAATTCTACTCTTGCCGTGGAAAGAAGACTTAAAGCCGGTTTAAATGAAATTATAAAAGATATATCATTGTTACTTTAGCAGCATCAAAATTAAAGTTTTCTTCTTTACATATATACGTGTACTTACGGTGACAGTCATCAACTATCGCAACGTTGAAAATGCATCTCAACCGAAATCCAATAAAAATATGGCCACAACTCTTCCTGTTCTAATGCAAAACACTTTCCAATTAGGTGAGCATTTGCGCTTGTCTTATTCTATACCATCCAAATAATCATCTTAGCCTTTCTAGTAGAAGTAGTATTTGGAGGAGGCGACCGACAGCTGAGGGCATTCGAGCCGTTAGGGATGGAGGAAGAAAAGGAGGAAGGGTGGGGAGAAACCCGGCGCGGCGTCGGCATCAACCTACTCTTAACGAAAAGCGCCAACGGGTCACAGCACCCCCTACCACAAACCTTTTTTGGTGGCTCGCAGGGTATTTATGTAGATGTAGACGGACGGCGCACTTACTCAAAGTCCTCTCCACAAAGCCTCTCAAGTAGGGATTGGGATACCACTGAGAAATATTTGACGTCCAGGATTCGAACCCGGACTTTCTGAGTGGGAGACAATACGCTAACCACCACACTAATCCGATCCCCATTTAGCCTTTTATTTCTTTATAATCTCATTACCTTTGTTTTCTAATGGCTGATACTCATCCTAAACGTATCGCACCGATTCTGGGTGATAATGAAAGTATGTGTCTACAATGAAAGTATGATCAATCGCTGTCTTACAGATTTGAAGAGTTCCCCCCCCCCCTGGTTTCCCTCCGGCCTCCCACCCGTCTCATGTTTCTCTTACCATTTTCCCTGCATATATATTTGAAAGCACAGTTGATAATGGACAATGCGGTCCAAAACCATCCGCCCATCACTGCCCATTTCGGATCTTCATACGTGGGACGTGGGTGGCAAGTGTGTTTATTCTTGGGTGGGGAAGTTTTCATTTCACTCAACAGGTAATATGCTAGATTTATTATTTTAAAATCCCCGCGTTTAGGTAAGCGTATCCTTTCAAATTAGAAGAAATATTACATTTAAAAATGGTTCTGTAATAGAAGGAGTTTTATATTGTGCATAATTATTCTTACGCCATTGAAAGCAAAAGCGTAAAGTGAAAGTAGCCGTGGAGAACGCCAAATAAATGTTGACAGCCCCCGAGATGGGTATTGTGAATCCTTGGATGTTTGCGAAGCAACCATTGAAGAAGAGAGGCGGTTGATCCGAGCAGTAAAAAGCAATGTGTTCGAGGCCACTTCCAAGCGCTTCCCGATGGCAACCAACGACTGCTCCGCGGCACCCCCAGCCCGTCTCGTCCGCCCCCAACCGCCGCTCGCATTCCTCCAGCCTTGAGAGCACCCCGAGCGCACCTCAGCCCATTATCTCTCCCGCACGCCCTGTAAGCCTCCCCGCAAGACATTCCCTGCTCCACGACAACCCGGTGTACAGAACACGGGTTCATGCCAAAACAAAAGAGGCCTACTTGGACTATAAATCAGCGGAGAATTTGAGACGGGCCGCGCCTCTGCCCCGCTCCCTCCCGTGCGTGCCGCCGACGCCGGCTCGTCTAATCCCGGATCTTGCGACGCCCCCCAGGAAGCCTTCCGGGAGACGCCAGACCCCCCTGCCCGCCGCCCCTCCCTGCCGAGGCTAAGATCCCACTTCAGAGTTAATGCGAACATTTACGCTTTTTATTAAATTGAGATGATGCGTGCCCGAGGGATTAGAGCCAATTAAATTCCGAGGATTAATGACGACTCCTTTTTACGATCCACTCTTGCATTATTATAACTCCTTCTGTTATTTTTTTATGAGACTACCACCTCCTTTTTCTTTCTTGGCTACTCTATCTCATTAACTATTAATAACTCCCATGAATAATTAAAACGCTCGGTAGAGTGTTGTCATTAAATTTATTTCTTGTGGTATAACTCCAAATTTTAAAATGGTTCCGAATCTCCTTGGCATCGACGAGTAATCCGGTGGCGTAAAAAAATCTTAAGATATATTCATCTAATCTACATTTATTCAACTGTCATCACATTTTCAAACGTACTAGGATTGTGCAATAGAATACAGATAATGCATATCATCACACACGATTTATATAATTTTTAGTAAGTAATCAAACAATTTCTGGCGTAACTTGATGGAAAATCTTCATACTGACGTTTTTATAAATCAAACCACTTTACTTTTCCACATAAACGTTTTAATTCTCACGACCCAGGTTTCGTTATAGCATAACGTCATCAGGTAAAAATGACTGACTGACTGACTGATGCTTAAGTACTGCGCCGTTAGACGCATTTTATACCGATACCCAGCTATGCTGATAAACGGTTGTGTGATATAAGTGGCTTTAGGGCAAAATTAAGCTAACGAGTACATGTAAGTGCAGCTGATATCAATTTTATATTTGGTGATTATTAGGATTCATTTAGATTTGTTTTTGCACGTTTGTATTTGAAATGGGGATTATCAGAATAGTCCCATAAAGGTTCTATGAATGCTTGTTGAATTGACAGGGCTAGGTCTCTTAGATAGGTTGGTAGGTTTGGTATTTTGAGGTCCTTGTGAATGTCTGAGTTTCGGACGAACCAAGGGGCGTTAGTAAGAGTTCGCAAGATTTTATTTTGAAAGCGTGTCAGTTTGTTCAGGTTTTGTGCAGCTACTGATCCCCAGGCTGGATAACCGTAGGTTAAGATAGGTCGTATCATGGATTTGAACAGAAGTACCTTAGTAAGAAGACGGAGGGGACTCGTGCGCTTTATGAGGGGATAGATTGAGAAAAAGGCCGCGTTGGCCTTGTTAAGTGCATATTGGGTGTGTGCTTGCCAAGTGAGTTTCTTGTCCGGTTGTACACGAAGAAATTTGGCAGATGATGCCTGGAGGATCTTTTCCTTGCCGTAGTAAATGGGGGTGTTGTTAGGTTTCTTCCATCTTCTGGCGTAATTGACGTGGATGCATTTTGTTGGGTTTAAGGTAAGTTTCCACTCACTCATCCAGTTTTCTATGCTGTCTAAGTGTTCTTGGATATTTTCTGCAGCATGATTTGGGTCGAAGGAAGTTGATGCTATAGCAGTGTCATCCGCATAGAGGTAGCTTTCAGTTTTTGGGTGTGAGGGGAGATCGTTAATGAAAAAGTTAAAAAGAACGGGTGATAGAATGGCTCCTTGAGGGACGCCTGCTATGATGGATCGGGTAGTTGATCTGGTATTGTTAAATACTATTTGGTCCAAGTCAAGCACAGTATATATACATATCTCTGGGCGGAGGGGAAGAGGAAAGAAAAGGTTGGTTGAGCTAGGAAGAGGGGGGCTAAAAGTCTATGGTTTGAGGCGGAGGAGGATTGGTAATATTGACAAATTAGCAATAATTGGATAATTAGATTAGATAAGTCTGGAGGCATAATGTCTCCATGTGTTTATCGTGTCTTATTGCGTTTGCTACTGAACAAACGTGTGCAACAAATAAACAAGATGCGATTTGTTGTCGGTGCGTGCATTTGAAGTAAACGAGATGTCAAGGATGTACCGTTTGACAAAATCTCATAAAATTCTTCAGGTTTTGAAATCGGCCTGAAGCAAAACGATTAAGGACATAAATATAGTAAATGACTCTCCATTCTCGGAATGTCACCGCGTTGGTTGTCAAAAAACAATCTACTCGGTGACATCCCGAGAATGGTAAGTAATTCATCTGAACGCCGCGAAAATCTACGATCCAATATCATATATAGCAAAGATAAAGTATATGTAGGTCATTTTCCATTCATTACGTTCAACACTTTGTTGAAAAATACTATCCTTGTAAGATTGACCATGATGCTCATTTTCATTTTCTACGTATAGGAATTTGGAAGCACTTCAAAATTTCTTTTTTTGTGGTTTAATTTTTCCAAAGAGGCGCAGAAATCTCCACCGTCACGAACCTTGAAAAGACAACGTATTTCATTGACTATCGATTTCGTGCGTTTCGCGGAGACTTCTTGATTAGTTCTTTGCATGGAGACCGTCACCGTGTTACGGAAGAGTTGATTGGTAAGCATTGCGGGCGTTTTAACCTCATCTGACATAAAAGTGAGTGGTCCAAGCGTGATTGTTCCTTTGTTCCGATGTCCGCATAGCATGGCAACGGATCTGAAAAACGTTTACCGAATTCCAACGAGAGGGAAAAATGTTTTTTAAAGAGTGGGATGAAACGCAGATGAAAAAATGCTGATTTGATGGAAAGGATACAATGACAGGAGGCGACAGAGTGGGGAGTTCAGTTACGCCACTGGGGTTGGGTGGGGGTAGGATGAGAAAGGTAGGATTTTCAGCGAATGGGTGGAGTTGATTCCGGCCACGGCCCTGGCCTACCCTAAACGAAAGGCCCCAGGGAGTCCATAATACGGGGCCCACCCGGCAGACGACGCACTCCACGTTAAGCTCTCACGCACTCCGTGCAAAATCGAAATACGGGTCGAAATGCTCCTGAAAAATTCTAGCACCGCCGAGATTCGAGTGAAGGCCGTCGGAGTGGAGAGGCGGCACACGGGCCAACCCACCCCCTTGATGCATATGTGTGTTCGTATTCTTCAATAATTGATCTTCACGAGCCAAAGCGATGGCGTGCAGGGTACCATGGATTTTTTGATACTGATTATGAAATAAAATCCTATTTAATTCCTCTCAATCTAGCCTTTGTGAAATCACTTGGGACATATCATTAGGATATACTCTTGGGCTCTTGAGTGCCCCTGTCCTTTGTAATTTCTGCGCTTAATCTACTCCCGAGTGGGATTTTTCCTCGGTGATCATGGTACCGTAACTTCTCTCATATACGAACACCTCCGTTCTAATTAGATTCCCCTTCGTCATTCTGCCTCCGGCTTGTACCGCCGCCGCGCCTTTCATCTTCATCCTTCAACTCACTGCTGTTAGGTAATCAATTAGTTGCGGGTGATTTGCCTCGGTGGGATTAAGGCCGGATATTGTGGAACCGAGCAGAGGAAATTGAGAGATTGGCGAAGTTCATGGGCGTACGTATGTCACTGGAGACGCTTTCAGCGGCATTCAACCCTACGCTCCTCGTGTCTTTCCGTCTGAATAAACATTATGGCAAATCTCTTCGTTATATCTATTACTATTCAGTGAACGGCAATGAATTTTGTAGGCGAACTGTAGTTGAGGATGGATTCAAACAATAATATTGAGGTTGAAACTATGAGTATTTCATTGATAATCCATATTTCACTATTATATCGATAGTATTCCTTATTAAAAAGACATTTGCAGGAAAAAATAAATATGCACAGAAGATTACGCGTAAACCTCCATCAATTCCATCAAATTACCTAAAATGGAGGCATTCAAATGTGATTTTATATGCTCTTGATATGCACTATGACGGTCGTTACTGACGTTTAATTATATTCATCATAATTTGCAAATAAAATGATGGAAATGTACAAAATTTTATATAAATATGTCAACACTATTAAATGTCCCAAGGAGTCGGCTGCTCATTGGGCGGGTACTAAGGTGAAATACAGCATTTCAAATGCTTAAAATAGGGAGTATGAGACGAAATTTAGTTGCTTATCTATTCTAGCTTCCGCAGCACAGCATGAACAGCAATTGTAAATTAAAACAATAATAAATTGGCTAATTAACAACCATTTAGGATAGATTTAAAGGCAGCCTGACAGCCATTTGAAACTGAATGGCTTTAATGCCATTTCATCTTGCTGACGGCAAGGTGTCAACTTGAATATTATTGGATATTCTTCCAACAAGGGCAGAAACGAGAATCTATAAAAGAAGTTAGAATAATTTCGGAATGTATTTTTAAATGGTAGGATATATGATTAAATGAGGAAATGGACTGACTAGGAAACGATTAAAGAGTCGGGGGAGAACTGGGGATCTCGTATGTCGGCGGGGAATTCATACAGTCAGTTAGGTGTGTGAATAATCAAGCTTTAGCTTGTTCAAAGAATTATGGGAGTTTCCGCGGTCGTAATGTTAACGGACTAATATGCATTAAAATGCAACAATTTCAAAGATAAAAATAATTTGCCTGGACCGGGAAAATTCTCGAATGTAAGAAGGCGCCTCAGTACCATCACTGGCTAAAGCAATTGGTCGGATATCGAGGGGTCTTGATTCATGTCTCGGTCAAGGCAAATGATATTTACTCTTTGAAATTGTTTTATTTTAGTTCGTTATTCTACAAAGGAGTTTCAACCATTGCTTAGTGCATTGGAGAGTATGGGAAGGGGATAAATGTAAACAAAGCAGAGGTTATGCTGTTTTCGAGGAAGAGAAGGCTAAAAGGTATGCTTATCAAAGGTAGGCTATATGCTTATCAAACACTACAAGGTGGTTTCATGCATAAAAGTCACAACAGCTCATAAAATACGCTTAGTGGTGGCCATGTTAAAATGGGGATAAAACACTTTTCTCGCTGTCTTAAAACACTCCCTTCACACACTTTTATCGCTCTTTAACTTTGTGGGCATGCTGACTGAACTCTTGGCATAACTTACTTGTTAGACGAAGTTTCACTGCACCATTTCCTCTGCTGCTACCTGGATTGGACATTTTATCAACATACAGGTTGACCTTTACCCATGCAGGTTTACCTGTAGTTCGTTACCTCGCCATGTCAATGCGGAAACCTTTAAATAGCGGTTAATAACTTACAGCAGGTGGCACAGTTCACGCATCTCGGAAGTGTTTTGGCCAAAACGGTCAAAGTAGTGGGGACGTAAGGAGAAAAATTACGTTTGGCACATTAATAGGAGGGTTGTATTGATGACAGGGACGTTTAGTAAGGGTGTTAAGAAAAGGCTCGTGAAAAATTTGACATGGAGCATAGTTATGTACGGCACGGAAACGTGGTCACTGAAGTAAGGATGGCAGGCGTGAATTGGATGTGGATAGAAAAGGGATAGAGAAGGTAAAGTTGGCAGAGAAGTTTTCATTGATATTATGATGCTGAATACTGTGTTATAGAGAGAGAATGTAGGCAAACGAGGAAGGAGTAGAAATAGGATAGGGATGTTGTACGGAGTGAGGGGAAGAAGGGAGTATTTGGAATTAAAGAGGAGATTGTTGTAATATCGGATGCCAAATTGTGAATTGTTGAGAGAGTCAAGGTAATCGTCGCTCTACAATTGTTTAATTTGCGTTCATCCAAACCTATCTTACCTTAATAGTAATAATAATTACTGACAACAACGATATCATTAGATAGAAATCCACAGTTTAGATCCTCAAATATCCTCACCTTCAACATTATTTTTACACCAACCACAATAGTTCATAATCTAGAATGCATTGCTCTCACTAATTGCAGAATAAAAACCTTTGGCTCATTTTCTCAGAAAGATTTGACCGCAGTCGGTGTTGTACTGCAACAGCAGGTACAATTTTACCTTCTGTGTTACAAGCATATTTTCTCAGGATAAAATAGGATAAATAAACAGCGCTTATTTAACAGTTAAATGAACAAAATCTAAGCACAGACTCTCTGTACCAATAGTCTAAATGTATTAAATTTGTCAGCTGATTAAAAAAAACATCAAACAGTTTTAGAAAAATTGATTGTAAATCGTTTAGTTACAAACCAGCCCTGTGAAACATTCAATAATGTTTCATACTAGTGTGTAATTCTTTTTTCGTCACGAAATGAGATATTGTTAATTAAATAACTAAAATTAATAAGGGGGAAAACTCCAATGGCCGTAAAAAACAGTCGCAACTCTCGTCAGACCAAATTGTTGTGTTGGTATTCGCGGGAACCACGTAAGGGACCAACCACTACCTCTCGACCAAGAATACCCTCTGTGGTGGTTTACGGGAGATTAATCCACGCCAGGGACCACACACAGCCACACACACACTATCCTGTCTGGAATCCTTCACGAAGCTGTGAGACCTCGTTAAAGATTCCAGGTGGAAATGTAATCCTTCACGAGGCTGTAAGGAAGACCCCGTTAAGGATACCAGGATGTATTACAAGCACACACTCTGTGACTATCCACGAAGGACGAGCACAGACCAATCACACACACTAGCACTCAAGAAGCACACACACACGCACTCAAAGGGCCCAACTTCTGGGGGAATCTGAAACGGTAGAGCGCAGACGAGGATATGCGTCGAACACGCGTGTTTCGGCCACAAGGTGGCCCTCTTCAGCGAACTGAAGGGAAAAAACACCTCCAACACAAGGTTGAAAGTTTCAACCTTGTGTTGTCGACACCCTTAAGGACGGAGTGTCCTGATGGGATGGTCTGATGAAATGATGGACTCTTTTGTCCGTTCCCTCACACCGATTTCCGTAGCTGTTTCTAGACTGGAGTGTGGGGTTGTTAGTGAGTGGTTGGGTGGGATGGTGCTGCCTTTGGCAAGCGGTGGAGTCGTTCAAAGTGCACAGCGCCCTCCGCATTCCCGTTTCCCAGGCAATCTGGGTGCAAATGACGATGAATGCTTATGGCGATATGCGGCATTGATGTGGTTGATTATCTACTTCATCTCATATCGAAAGCCATAATTAATTGGCGTAATAAGAACACCTCCCTATCAATCTGTAGATTGGTATTGTCATTAAACTATTCTATAAAACGTAAACATTTGGCAAGTTTATGTTTGAATCTTAACTCCCTTATCCACATTCGCGAATTAATTCCTCTGGAGAAAGAGGAAGGCATAAAACCAAATGCGAAAGACAGAAATATAAATTACTGCTCATTCAGGAAAATCCCTCATATTAGTGTAATAATAAGGTTTTAAATTTCTTATGATGTTTTTAGGAAATAGTTGTTACTTAACTAAATATGTTTAAAAGGATTTTGGGAGAAAATAGGAGAAATGTAGCATGATGAAAATCAATAGCGATGCATGGTAGTCCCTCGTTATATATTAATTTTGGTCTAATTGGATTTTTATTAGTCAATATCATCATAACATGATGAGAAATGAAAAAGATGTTTTGCAAATAATTTTCGTTAATTTATCTTATATTTTTCTTGTGAAATAACATAGTATAACACAGACTAGATGTTATATTAATCAGGGTTTCCACTACCCCAGAGGTTCAATTTACTTTTTAGTTTATTTTTAGTATAATAAAGAAACCATGGAATGAATATCCATACAAATCGCTTGAGATTGTAAGAATGTGTATGACATAGCTGATGGAGCATCGTCGATCCCAAATGCGCTCCAGCTTTGATGTCGGAATCAGGTATCGTGTCTGGACGACGAGTGCTCGGGAGCACGAGACGGGTGTATCCGCATTGCCCTCCCCCGAGGATTCCGCAGCAATGCGTCTAAAAACCTTAAAGGAAAAGACGGCGCAGAGCGGGGGCAAAAAGCTTAGTCGGCGCCCGAGGGGTGAAATCTCGGCTCTCCCACGCTCCAGCCTGGCGGTACCTTCTGTTTTGCGAGGGGATTTGAGCGCGGGGGCCGCGGAGGCCCCTTCTTGGGCGAGATGTGTGCGGGGCCGGACCATAAATTCATCCTTCCTGCCCTTCTTTATTCCTTCATTCTCCCTCTCCGGCCCCACGGCGCTATCTACCCCCGAGCACTCGCTTCTGCATCCCCCTCGAATATATCAGGAGGTTCATCACCCGACCCCCACTTTGCCGTTTCTTCCTCTGGAATGAAACACTTCACTTAGCCGCTTGCTTGAGCATCAACCGCCACAAAACATGGGCGTGCCCAAAGCCAGCCGGCACCGAGTTTCCCCACACTCACCCGGCGGGCTGCCTCCAGCACGTCATCCGCTTTGGCGTCCACTCTCTGCCCCCTGCACTTTCCCCACATCCTTTAATCCCAGCCCGTTTTGGACCCCGTGACAGAACCTCGAGTGGTAGACAAGACTAAGAAATGTCTATACCCTTCTACCTATAAGGGTCTTTAAAGCCCTTTTATGCCCGAAATTTTACACATTTTTGGGAATTAGAATTTTATTCACAAATGTTCTCATAATTTTTCTGAATTATGTAAAAAATGATTGCCTTCAGTATATCAAAACACCGTAGCGGTGGTTTTCTTAATAAATGATTTATTTTGTTTGTAACCTTCAAAGTTAACAGTTTCAGGCTTAACTTTGTGGAATTCCTTCATGATTAGGGTAAAGAATAAAAGAAACTTTACATTTCCACTATATATATGTCTATAACTTCTGGACGGCACAATAGAACACGGAATAAAACAGACAACACGTAAAAGAACACTCACATTGTAGATTATTTAAGCTTTTGGCCTACTCCGAGGCCTTCTTCAGTTCAGATTCTGTGTTCTAATGTGCTGTCCAAAAGTTATATTGCTCTCGTGAATGCTTCCGCATCATCTTAAATATATATATATATATATATATATATATATATATATATATATATATATATATATATATATATATGCGGGTCGCGGTGGTCTAGTGGGTAGAGCATTGGACTACTGACCGGAGGGTCCCGGGTTCGATTCTCGCGCAAGGCACTTTGGGCGCCTGCAGCTCCACCCAAGCTAGTTGATTTTTCGGGTACCAGATCTTCCTGGGGAACCATAACCGGAACAGGGAAAGGAACTGGCCCCCCTACCCTGATGTGTGAATATTCACACGCCGTCGGGCTTGGTACACGGGTGAGCTCTACCATCACCTACTAAACCGACCTTCGGGTTGATTACTGTGTTTATGGTTTTATATATATATATATATATATATTATTATTAGGTAATCTACCGTTTAAGGTAGGTTTTTGGATGGACACAACTATCAAATAAGCATTTTGTGACTCCCCACCTAGCAAACTAATCTATATCAGGTCCCTCTTCATCTCTGTGTACTTCCTTCCTCCCTTCATCCCGTCCAACATCCCTATCCTGTTCCTGCCCTTACGTCGCTTGCCCAACATTCTCCCCTCTATTACCCTCTTCAACATTCCACTACCGCTCAATACGCCTTTCATCCATTTTTCCTGCCTCCGTAAGATTTCATATATATATATATATAAATGTTGAGATTATATATGTATTTATTATACATGTATTTATTATATATGATATCGTCGAAGTAACACGGAAGTGTTGAATAAAAAATTTGGCAACAACAAACAATATAAGAACACATAAAAGGAACACTAACACGATATTTCTTGATAATTTCGACAGAATATCGTGTGAGTGCTCCTTTAATGTGTTCTTATATTGTTTGTTGCTGTCAAAGATATATATATATATATATATATATATATATATATATATACACACACACACACACACACACAAGTTTTTTTCTCTGTATTTTTCTTTTTGTTCGCTAATGCTATTTTGATATACATTATATACAACATTTTATTTATAAATATATACTATATAATACGCTGTAACCATAATTCGCCCTCTCACCTTTTTCCCAAATGCCCCTACTTTACTTTTAAACGCCCCGCAAATTATCAGGTGTCCTCATATCAACCAATCCATGCCTTAAATCCCCGCCCCGTACCAAGGCCACTCCCATGTCCTGCGAGAAATCTACATGCAAAACATGTCCTATTTTCAAAACCCGTCCCCAAACCCCATCCCTCTCCCACCCGCTCTTTAACTCTCTCTCACCAATTGCCTATTCCTCCTGTATTTCCAACCATGAGTTTACCTTCTGAGGTGCCAACTATGCCCTGCCTTCTATATTGAACAGTGTACCACACCCTTAAATATTAGCATCACTAACCACCGGGTATCATGCAAGAATTCTTCCCTGATTGGGATGTTAAACACGTCTCCGAACACAACACTCCCTTTGATAAATGCCATATAGTGTATCCATCCTAGCATCCCTCAAACTCAAAAAAGTAGAGAAGAAATTTATCTAGCTCCTAGATTCCTGGAATGAGCCAGGAATCAACATTAGACATTAATTACCCTGATATTCACATATTTTCATCCCTTCTTTGCCCCAACCACCTCTTAGATTATCCCCATTCTTCTCAAAATTCCCCTCTCAACTGTTCCCTTCCTAACTTTTCCCCACTTTCCCCTTCCATCTAGCGTCTCCAGCCCCTTCTGTTGTAAGCTTCTCCTCAGTTTTTTCCTTCCGTTTCCCTGAGAAAGGTTGCTTGACCGAAACTTCGAGAACGTGTAAGTTCATTTCCTTTTTTGTGCTTCTGTATTTGTGGTTTTTTGGCTAGTGATGACTTGATATACAATATATTATTCTTGTTATTATTATAAGGTAATCTACCGGTGAAGATAGGTTTTTGGATGGACACAACTATCACATAATTAACTTGCGACTCCAAAAAAACACAATGGAACAACCTAATCTACATCAAGTCCCTCTTCATCTCTGTTTACTTCCTTCCTCCCTTCATACATTATATATAAATATATATATATATATATATACACTTTTTTGGAAAACCCACAAACGTGTAATGTCAATTCACTGATAGTCATAACAAACACAGAAACCAAAACACAAAAGAGGAAAAACTCACTGGTTCTCGAATTTTCGGTGGTCCAACCACCTTTCTCAAGAGGAATTAGGAACAGAACTCTGTTCTGTTCTCCTCTTCTCTTCTCTGCTCTGTTCTGTTCTTCTCTCAGAACTGAGTTCTGTTCCTAATTCCTCTTGAGAAAGGTGGTTGGACCACCGAAAATTCGAGAACCAGTGAGTTTTTCCTCTTTTGTGTTTTGGTTTCTGTGTTTGTTATGACTATCAGTGAATTTATATATATATATATTTGTTTATCCCTCCCATGGACTACAACCTCGTCGTGGTGGAAGGGCTTGTGTGTTCCGATGACCCCTAGAGCTGTGCTGGCGGAAGTAATAATAATTACTCCTGGAAGGGTCACCCATGCCAGATAGGTCGAAGGTTAGGAGCCAGACGAAAGGTAGTCCACGCAGCGTCTGTTCCTCAGTGAGGCGACTGCAATGGCGTCTGACCCCAGGGGGGCGGCCATTAAGTGATCGTGTCACGTTAAAAACACTATTGAGGAAGGCAACGGGAAACCACCTCAATTATGATTCCCAAGAATATAATGATGGGCACTATAGATAATATGAGTCCTGGCAACTACGGAACTCCCGGCAGCGGGAGAGGCAAGGCTTCCGCGGTCGTCATCCCACGAAACCCTTGCAGGGAAGAAATAACTTCAGCAGGACAGAAAACTCAGAAGAAGGCGAAAGTAGTTAGAATAGGAACCTGGAACGTCAGGACAATGTTGAGGAGAGGCAAATTAGAAAATATTAAGCGAGAGATGGAAAGAGGTAATATAGATACTATAGGTCTCTGCGAGGTGAGATGGAAGGATAGCGGGGATTATTGGAGTGACAATTATAGAGTAATATACAGCGGCGGGGACGAGAGCCAACGAGGGGTTGCCGTAATTTTAAATAAAGGGGTAGGAAGAAGCGTAGTCAACATAGAGCAAGCGACAGATAGAATTTTACTCGTAGAGATTAAAGCAGAGCCGACGAACTTGGTCATTATTCAGGTATACATGCCACCGAGCAACCACAAGGAGGAAGAAGTCGATAGGATGTATGATGAGTTAGAGGAAACCAACGCGAGTGTTCCTGCAGGGAAACATTTGATAGTGATGGGGGATTGCAATGCGACGGTAGGCGAAGGAAGAGATGGTGGTGAGGTGGGGGACTATGGGTTAGGCACGAGGAATGAACGCGGGGAGAAAGCAATTGAATTCTGCAGGAGACAGGGGTTAGTCATCACTAACACATGGTTTAGGCACCGCAAAAGGCGTAGGTATACATGGAAAATGCCAGGTGACTCAGAAAGGTATCAGTTAGATTATATTATGGTTAGGCACAGGTTTAGGAACAGTGTGATAAATTCGCACAGTTTTCCAGGAGCGGATGCGGACTCTGACCACAATTTAGTTGTTCTGAAATGCAACGTCCGTTTCAAGAAGATAAGGCAAGGGCGGCGGGTTAGGAAATGGAATTTAGAAGCATTAAATGGATTAACGAGGAAGGAGTATCAGCAGGCTGTAGAGAAAATGATGGATGACGGTAAAGTACTGAATACAATCGGAGAAAAATGGGAGTGTATCAAGAAAGGGATATTGGAAGCCGCTAAAGACACTATAGGAACCGTTAACGGGAAAAGGATAAGGAAACCATGGGTAACGGATAAGATGATTCCAAAGATGGATGAGAGAAGAAGATGGAAAAATGTAAACACAGAAATAGGCAAAATGAAGTACAAAGAGTTAAACAATAAATTGAGAAGGGCCACAAATAAAGCAAAAGAAGAATGGTGGAAAACGCAATGCGAGGATATGGAAATTTTACAGAAGAAGGGTGAAATTATCGCTCTATACAGCAAGGTTAAGTTATTATCGGGAAATAAGAAGGCAAGATCTGTGCTAACAATGAAAGATAAGTGGAGTAATATAGTAGTTGAACCAGGAAAAATCCAAGAGAGATGGAAGGAATATATAGAAACACTGTATGGTAAAGAATTTAAGCCGACAAGGTTAGACATAGAAAAGGAACATGACGTAGAAGAAGATAGCTTAGGTCCAGTCATATTCGACGATGAAATTGAAAGGGCATTAAAGGAGATGAAAGCAAATAAGGCCGTGGGGGTAGAAAAAATTCCTGTAAAACTGTTGAAATGGTTAGGGAAAGGTGGGAAGAAGGCCATATATGGACTGATTCGTAGTATCTATGAGGAAGGAATCTGGCCGGAAGATTTTGTGAGATTGGTGTTAGTTCCTATTCCAAAAAAGGCAAAGGCTTCGTCATGTGAAGATTACAGAACAAAAAGTTTGATATCCCACGCAGCTAAAGTTATTCTCAGGATCATCAACAAAAGCATAGAGAGTAAGGCAAATGATTACTTAGGGGATGATCAGTTTGGGTTATGGAAAGGAAGAGGTACGTGTGATGCCATTGCAGTAATGAGATCACTAGTCGAGAGGAATATAGAATACAATCAGGACGTTTTTGCCTGTTTTTTAGATTTCGAAAAAGCGTTTGATAGAGTGAATTGGGAAAAATTAATGCGTGTATTGCAGAAAATAGGAATGGACTGGAGGGACAGGAGACTGCTCCGCAACCTGTACATGTCTCAGACTGCTCAGGTGCGAGTCGGGAACGGAGAGTCCGGATGGGCAGTGTTAGGAAGAGGTGTAAGGCAGGGTTGCCCATTGTCACCGGTGCTGTTCAACGTATATGTGGAGGAAATGATTAAAGAGGAATGGGGAGAACTGGAGGTAGGAATGAAAGTTGGAGGGGAATTGGTAAAATCGGTTAGGTTTGCTGAGAGATGGTGGGTGAGGAGAGGGGTTTGTTGAGAGAAATCCTATGGAGGCAGGAAAAATGGATGAAAGGCGTATTGAGCGGTAGTGGAATGTTGAAGAGGGTAATAGAGGGGAGAACGTTGGGGAAGCGAGGAAAGGGTAGGAACAGGATAGGGATGTTGGACGGGATGAAGGGAGGAAAGAAGTACACCGAGATGAAGAGGGACCTGATATAGATTAGTTTGCTTCGTGGGGAGTCACAAAATGTTTATTTGATAGTTGTGTCCATCCAAAAAACCTACCTTAACCGGTATATTACCTAAATAAATATTTATTTATATATACGTGTATATGTATCCATATTTATATAGGCAAACAAATATTTTCGTAGTCTGGTGTGTAAAAAATTCCATATGACCAATTGATTTAAATTATGTGTATTAAACCTGGCACAATAGCTTCTTGACTTTATGCAACACTGAGAGAGGTTTTGTTACAAATACCTAGTATCTGCTAGGATACACATTTTGACAGATCCACGGGAAATGCTGCGACCATAGTTACCGGCTGATGTTTAGTGGAACGCATACATTTCATGGTGCGGAATAATTCGCCTTAAAACTCAATTTGAGTTACCCGAATTTGAATTCTAAACAGTTTGGTATGAGGAGACCATTAGTTTGTACATACGCCACACTTAACCTAATAATCTCTGGTACAATTAGCACGTCTTTATTTTAATGTTTTGACTTTTTATGTGCAGCAATTCATTAAATATGTTCTTCCTTAAATGCCTGTAAAAGAACCGTGGTCCAGGTTTTGTTTTCTCGGTCAAGGCGACGAATTTTTTCTCCAATTGTGGAATTTTTAGGTTAACTTTCACGATCTTGTTTAGTTAAGGCCTAATTCTCTGTAGGCAACATAAAGTATCCATTGAGATTATCATTTTTTAATGAAAGTTTTAAATCTCGTTTGAATGTTTTTTATATAATTAAAACGAGCGATCATCAATATAAACACGTTAATTCTATTGCTGAATTTATCTCCAAGACATTTATTCTATCTCTATTATGTATCTGATATTTAGATGCTGGAATGACCATAGGTTTGCCTCGGTCAAATATTCCTTTCTCCCCTAAACTGCACTGAAGCACATAAAGGGTTCTGCGGTCGAACTCAATGAAGGATTAAAAATATAATACGCCAATAGGTTCGAGAGGTTGTCTACGCATGATTTAACAGGGTGGAACAATATATACAAAATATTTAGTGTTAGTATAGAACAACAACGAACACCAGGTGTTTTGATTGATATGTTAGTTAAAACTTATGCCCTCCTTTTCCAGAAATAAATTGTTAAAATAAAAACACACGAAAACCTATAGTTTTAAGTGTTTCCATAATTAAAAAGAAGTAAAAGTTTATGTTGGTCTAATTGAAGTGCAACATACCTGTATCTAAAAACCGAAATGTTTTTCATCGCGGCAGAACAGGGAAACACTAGTAATTGCCAATACGTACTTTCAGATGCAGGAAACTAATAATAACTTAGAGCAAGTTTGAACATAAATTTATTCCCAAATTTTTCTAATTGAAGAAAAACAATTAATTTTGACAGAGGTCTTAGTGTAAGCATGATGCTAAACTTTTAACTTCAGTTTTTATTTCGTCAATGTTGCCCAGCTGAAGCACGAACCTGAGCTTTTAATCCACATTTAATGAATTTCAACGGTGGATTCGCCTCGCCCACCAAATCGGCTTAGAATGGTTGAAATTGATTAACCATTTTTTTATGTGCCTGTGGAAATGTAGCTGTTTTAAAATTCCATAATTTCTCCTTTTCCTGATTATATACGACACATATCTATACTTTCATCCTTACATGTTAGCAACTATTATCAAGAGAGAGAAGTCGATATTTTATCTCACTTTTACACGGCTCCGCTAACTCAATGAGCCGTTTCCCTGAAGCAAAAGCAAATAACTCAAAGTATTGGGCGAGGATCTCTTTTAATAATTCAGAGTCGTTTCACATCGTTGCAAATTCCACGAGCACGGTGATCGAGGATTTGGGATTTGAGGCGAGTGGAGGTCAAACACACCTCTTTGAGCAAACGTGTCAGTATTTTGAATCCTTTGCTTTGTGCTACCGTTTCCATTGCGCATACTGAACACGGAATGTTTTTACTGCATCCATCAAAAGGGGCGCGGCTACCTCCGTCCACATTTTATTTTACACGCTTGTTCCTCTGTACGTGTCGTGGGAAGGGCGGGCGGTGGTCCAGTATAACGACGCTGACGTGGCTCTTTGTGTGTGTGTGCATATGTGTGCGTCGCATATGTACTGAATGCGGAACGTGTCTGTACTCAGTGAGCGTGAGTATCGCCGGCAAAGTTCAATTTTCTTATTCGTTGCATTGAATCCAGTTTTAAAAAATCCCGAGTATCACCATGTAAAATTATTGCTAAAGGAGTTTACAACTTAAGATACATTTAATCAGGTATGCCCAGATCAAGGACAGAAAGAGAGAGGAGGAATGTGGCGTGTTAAAACATATATTAACCTGATGTATTAATTACAACTCAAAGTGTCGTTTCAGTCTAGTCTATAGTACCTGCCTGTTGGCATCATCCGTTTGAATGCGCCTGTTTGGGTAGAAGGAGGGAATCGTGTAACATGTAGCTGTATATGTAAACAAGCGGATCGCTCTTGGGTTGAAGTAAGCAAGAAATTAAATAAGGTTACCCGGGCAATTTTTTCTCAGGTCGGTAGAGAGGTAACTTATTCTTTTTGAACTAAATTTAGAGGCATTTAGATATTATTTTTGTTAGTAAAATAAATATCCTTAATATTTAACAATAATTCCTTTTTACACAGTATTTTTGTAATTTCTTAGAAAATACTTGAGTTTTGGCTTGATTTTTTTTACCATGATTTACTGTGTTTATGGTTTATGGTTTATTAGTTTCACCAGCTTGTGTACATTCCGTTTATTACAAATAGTCTTCCAGTCATATCGTTTTTTCCAAGAAAAATATAATTGTCTTATTGTACAAGAGATTATTTTTTCAATTAGTATTTGCTGTTAGAATGCTTATAACTTAAATCACTTAATAATTACCAAAAAATATAAGGTCATTGGAATAAGTTGACTTTTCATAAACACTCTTTGAATTCACAAATTTTACCGTGACTCGGCACAACTTATTTTGAATAATTGTCATCCATTTTCATTTCATTGCAAATGTATGGGAGAAGATCTGTAAATCTAAAGAGGATCTTTAATTCCCCAAACGTTAATTCAATACTCCAGAGTTCAAGTACATGGAAGTTAGCCGAAATATTTTTGTAGGCCATATCTGCGGGGAGAGGGTGACGACTAATGGCATTTCATGTCGAAACTGAGGCCCTTCCCCGTAGACAAATTCTTCTCCTCTAAGAGAAATTGTAGAAACTAAACTGCAAATACGAGGATATCTACAAGTTTTGGATATTATTATCATTGTGTAATGTAGATAAGAGTTCTTTGAAAATCTTTTGCTAGCAGAGAACATTATAAACTTCCAGATACACTAATAAATGATCTTCCAAAGTCGGAGCCTTCTCTTTGCAGGCATTTGTCCCTCACCATTGCTGTTCCATTCAAATACTTTTACGTTGTGACTGTCGTAGTACTTTTTAAGTCATCCAGAAATTTCTTTATTGGTTTTCCTCTTCCTTTTTTCCTAGTTCCTTTCCCTCTATTATATTTTCCAGGAAATTGTTTTGTCGCAGAACATGCCCAGGGCATTTAATATTCCTTTTCTACATCTCTTTCATTAAATTCCTTAAAGCTCCTAATTTCCTCTCAATATTTCTACAAGAATGTTGCTTTTCTAGTTTATCTATGTAGTTCTTGCTACGCTTCTCCAAATCTACATTTCTATTGCGTCCAAACGAGACCTCTCCATATTTCCCAACGTCCGAGTTTCACATTCGCATAACACTGTACTCCAAATGAATGAGTTTGTTTTCAAAAAGTTTTTTTTCATATGCCTTCTTTGCTAAGGCTATCCTTCTTTCCACTGCAGTGGAGCTTCCGTTATCTCTTGTAATTATGCTCCCAAGGTAGCAGAACTCCTCTGCCTGGCTTACCCTTAATTCCCCTATCATTAAATTCTGTCTTGTTTCTAGACGCTATAGCGGGATATACTAAAATACCTTATTCTGCTTGCTTTTAAACTTGTAAAATAATCTTCAAACATAATTCACATCATTGGCTTACTTCTACATTATGTAAAAACTATCTTGTATTTATTTGCTCTTCTTTTAAATTAAGATCGTGAACGCAATATATTATAATTTCATGTATTTTAGCTTGGTAGAATTTTTTTTATTTTTGCTATCGCTCAAGGAAGATAAATGCTTTGTCCACTCCCTGGCACATTACAGTTGTTGAGATGTCCGTTTGGTAAAAACAGAGAGTTTTCTTTGAGCCATGACTTTCCTCGCGCATGCGCATATGCAGAAGCAAGGAAGGAAGATGAACACAGTGGGAGCTGTTAAGGCGACGGTACGAGTTTCTCTTGTGTAAAAATCATGGAGAATAAAATGGGTGGACATTTTAAGAAGCAGAAGGGCAGCTAACGGGGCACTAGAGAGCAGAAGGCCACTGAGCACTCAAGAGAAGAAAACTAGACCAGTCACATGTTAGGGTGGAAAAGCATTTTTAGTAAAGAGGGAGGGGGAGAGGGTTGGAAAGAGAACGGAAATGAGAGGGCGTAATAACAACAGCAACGTACGTTTGGAGCAGGCCCAGTTGCATGCCGGGGGAATAAACTGACGGGGACAGCAGTGCAGTATGCAGGACCGGGAAAAGTTTGTATCTGATTAAGGGAACTATTAGTGAATTAGTTTCTTTAAAATACGCATTTTTCGCCTTAACCCGGCTGTGCCTGCTGTCCCTCTAAAATAATCTTGCCGCCTGTTTGAATGCCTCGTGAATGGTTGAAATCTAAAAAATAATTACTTAAACTTCCTTTTGAGGGTAGGAAAAAAAACTTTGCACTCTAACATAAAGATTTAATACTTCACACGACCATGGTTTCGATGCTGCACATCTTCATTGGGTGATGACAGTAACACTGCTGTAACAGTGACAGTGACTTCGCTCTAGAATGTGTTACTGCAATCCAGTTACCTTGCCCGCATAAGAATTCTATTTTTTTATTCCTCCTCTTCAGATAAACATAACGAGTGCTTGTCTTTCCTGAGGATAAAATGGTCGGTTTAGTCCTTTTCAAAAAATTGTATCCACTGCAGCCTGGAATCACGACGAAAGATTCTTTTATGCCATAATCTGTTGAAAAATAGTGTTTTGAATTTAAATATCATAAACGTTTTTTATTTTTATGCTAGGTTTTCATTATAAAGTGAAATGTTCCTCCAAAGGATTTCAGGAAATTGCGGCTTATTTCATTTCTTAGTAATTGAATCATTCAATATAATTATGCGAAATTATATACGCGGGCTGTCAAGAATGTAGCTTACGTTTCGGCCTAGCGTGGCGATGGGTAGGGCTACAACCACCTTTTTAGTGTCTAAACGTCCCTACACCCAATACGCATCCTGCTGTGGTGGTGTGCAAATAGTGATTCTTCTACTATGCTCACAATGCGAACTCTTACGGATCCCTCTCCAGACGTGACTTGCAACACCACTTTGACTGTGACCCAGAATATCATACTGGTGTAAAAAATTTGTTAAAATGCAAGACGACAGATTTTTCCAAGGACGACATTGGAAAGCTTGAGTATAGTAATGGTAGGCGTCTCAATTTGAATGGTAACTATGTGTGTGTAGACATATAGTTTTAGAATGTGCCTTTCAAATGTAGGCAATAAAATTTTGTCTCGTCTCTAGTTTCATTAATCATCAAACGTAAGTTACTTTCTGTACGTCGATTGTATTCATACCTATGAGTTTTGGTATTGTTTGGTTTGACATGCTCATTAAAAATTAAGTGATTACATCGCACGAAATTATTGGAGTTACTCCAGCTCATTATTAATTCACCGATGAATGTGAACAAATTATTGTAAAAATATTTCATTGTTAACATTTAGCTGATGCTATATATGTATGTGCTCATGAAAAATGCTTGCCAACTTCACAGAACTCAAAAGTGGAAATTTTGACCAATTAACGCTTAACAATTTCCTGAAGTCAAACACTAAGATAACAGTGGGAGCCGCCCGTTAAGTTTAGTGAAAGTCGATTCTCGTTTTGATCGAATAAACACAATAGAATTAACTTAGGTGTGCGTTTTGTCACAATGAAGTATCCAATTAATGATAAAATACGAGATAAAAATCGTATGAGGTAAATTCCCAAATAAACTGTTTCCTTATGTATCATTCTAAGTGAAATCAATAGAAAATATATTTTGTTGTATTTGAAAAGGTTTAGATATGTTTCAAAATTTTTACCAAATTTTTTGTAAAAAATATGATTGACTGATACTGTTTTACGTGCAGTAAAACTCTATTCATATTGTGCTATTATGCATGTCAAATGTTAAGGTTAAAACTTACTTCTTCGTTGCTCGCATGCACGAGAGTAGTCTGAAAGGTTTCCGACCTAACAAATAAACGGGATATTTATTCCTCAATTTTATTTTCATTTTTTAACATAGTCATCTTTCAAACGGATGCACTTTTTTCAGCGTTTTTCTAACTTTTTTAACCCTTCCAAATAGTAGTTGACGTATTTCTCCGCAAAATAGGCGTTTACGTACAATATGCCGTTCGTTCTCTGATATCTACACGAATCAGTATTAAAGGGACCCAGTGCACGGGCAAAATACACAATGAAACTGACGACCCACATTCATTAGAAATAAATATCATTAAACAACATTTCAGGCATATTTAGTTTTAGCACAAAATGCAAATGTTTTTCCATATTTTTTTCCTTCTCCTGCATATGTATGCCCCATTCCATATCCTCGCTTGGATAGCTAGACACGATCTTACTCAAACATATTCACAGGTGCACGTACTCATACAATCTAACAAGCTCTACAAACAGAACCACCATTATCATTTCCGTGACCTTTTCTCCAAGCATGGAATATCTAAAATTGAGGTTTTTTCCTCGCCGTGTGTGGCAATAGACCCGCCTTCATCGTTCTGTTTGAATGTCCCTCTGTTTCGCGAATATCCAGGAACGCCAATTTTATTTAGGAAAACGGGAGTCGGTTGACCATTGGGAATTTGCGAATCATTTAGTAAAAATCGTCATGTCATTTAACATTTGAATTTAATTTTTTCTAGATTTACATTTTATCTTATCACTTGTCTTTAAATAAGTCTAATTAACTCGGGAAAGATGAAATTCTTATTTAATTTAGTTTCCAAACTACGAGCGTTTTATAAATGATCGTGTAATATTCACAAATGGAATGGGGAGTTTATCGTTTCAGTTTCTAAATATTAGTAATCATGGAATTTCTTAGAACTTACTAAGTAATAAATATTTCCTTAAGTGTTTACATTTTAAAAATTTACGTTTTCACTTAATCTGAAATCATTTGTATGCAAAATATATTTCGAGTTGTCTCGGTAATGCGCTCTGTCTCGACATGGCAATGTGGGATTCCTCTCTGTCATAACCACGTCGACTCAACGTTATGCATTACCCTCTAGGAGAGGGTAAAAAAACCTCTGCGACCCTCTTTTCGATTCTGTTGGAAATGAAGGCCCCAAATACTAATGTAAGCTAATGCTAATACGAAGTGATGTTGCTCTCCAGTCGCTCATTGTTCCAAAACCTATTAAGATTCTAGATACATGGTATCACATAATTTGGAAAAAAACATTTTGTCTGTACTCATGAAATTCATTCTGACCTCCATATTATTAAATCCGTCTGTTTTACAAGATAAAAATAGGCAAGAAACGCTCCTGGAGTGAGATAAGTTTGGAAGGATTCGTTTTTCATTTCCAAATTCTTCTCTCATGATTTTGAGCATCAGTGTAAGGGGGAGATGATGTAGGTACAGCGAATGGGGAGGCGGGAATTGAGAGAGAGCAGACTGAATGGATATACTATAAGTTGGAGTGTGGGCTTGCAAGAACTCTGATGGCTTGCAACTTGTGAACCATCGGCTTCCGGTGGAAAACATAACACGCCTATTGCTTGGTCATTTAAAGCTCGATTTTGTCCCGTTTATCCTTTCCTTCGACGTCGCGAACGGGTTTCGTGACCGATACAATGCAGCCCAAGGATGGTCCACTCGCCCAGGGGTCCGTTCAGAGTGGGTCACTTCTCGGGGAGCAGCCAAACCCCTCCTGCGCGAACCCCCCCTCTCCGTGCCAAACTCTCGTCAACGGTTGCACGTGTTCTTCCACTGCTGCTCCTATCCTCGAAAATTCTCTCTATCAGTCTATGTTTTATCATCAGACATTTACTTCTTTTATTTTTGACTCGGGGGACTATCGGAATGACTTAGTCAGCAGTGACTTTATTCATCAAGTTAACTGTCGTCATTTACCTAGCAACTTTCGTACCTATTTCTCCTAACATTATTTTCCCCAACGTTAATATCACGGAGAAGTTTCTCTTCCGTAGGGGAATAAACTTTACGTAAAGGTTTCCGTGAACCGTTTTCCTAAGTCAGGGCTGTTTCCGGTCAATAGGATGCAATGGCATGTAAATAATTTCATCTCCCTCAGAGATTTTCCAGTGTCAAACGATTGCATTCATCGACGCTCGACTCCGGTGCATTTCTGCATTATGGGGCCGCGTATGTATTTATGAGTGCCTTGCCTTCCTCGGAGCGGTGGTTTACGAGCTGCTGAGTAGATTATACGGAAATTAATTCACGTCGTCTTGTCTGTCAGGACCGAGTTACATCTTCCCTTTTCTTGCCACTTCCCTTTTCATACACCTTCCCTTCCCAGAATCACCCGTAAAAGGAAGAAAGCCCTTCTTACCTCCGGAAGAGCCTCCACCACCCCCTCCGCCATCCCTCTCCACCAATACACGGCAGCCCTTAGTTATTTCACCCCCTCGTGTGTCTGAAATGAAACCTTTTCCTCGCCCCCCGAAATCGAGCCCCGCAAACGAACTTCCTGCTCCTCTCCGCCCCACGTCACCTCGCTCCCTCTTTCTATACCCCCACCCCAACCCCCCCAGTCCCTCCTCCATGCCGTACCCCTTCGGGCCGAATCCCTAGCCGGTATTTCCTTCCCAGGGCGCCGGCGCTTTTTCCCTCTCCCTCAACCGCCTCTTCGTGTGTCTTCAGCCTCCCCTGCCCTCTTTCGCCGAATTTATGTTTGCTCTTCCCTCGCTTTCCTACCTCTTTCTCTCTCTCTCTCCCTCTCGCGCCATCCCCGCTTTCACTCGCATATTCGTTGCCCTTTGCAATCCCTTGGGGTCCCCGGTGACGCGAATCCTGATTATTTTTTTCCAAATCCCAAAGAGGGTTGTTTTACCAGAAGACTCCAAATGATTGACACTGGGTACTTCTTACTTCAAATCAGTACTTCAATATCCATTTTGAGAATTTGATAAATATAATTTGAATAAAATATGTAATAAAACCACATAGAATAGATTAGTGAGAAATTATATTAGTTTACAGCTGTGAACAGTAGTAAAGGATAGGTAGTGATAAGAAGAACTCCATCTGGAGTCGTTACCGAAGATTGTTTAAACTTTGGTTCTCCAGCAGAACCGCCTATTTAAACGCTAATCCGAAGCCCCAGGGTGTCTGAACAAAGAAGCGTATTCCATTTTTAATTCGAAGAATAAATGTTGTCCCTCCCCATGGACTACAACCTTGTCGTGGTGGAAGGGCTTGTGCGTTCCGATGACCTCTAGAGCTGTGCTGGCGCGAGTAATAATAATTGCTCCTGGTAGGGTCGCCCATGCAAGATAGGCCGAACATAGATGAAGGGTAGTCCACGCAGGGTCTGTTCCTCAGTGAGGCTGCAGAGGCGCCTGACCCCAGTCATTAAAGTCAAAAGGTCATTAAGTGATGGTGTCACGTTAAAAACGCTATTGAGAATATCAACGGGAAACCAGCTCAGCTATTAGATTTTATAAAATGTTGCCTGTGAAAAGTTTTTATCAGGTCTTTACTTTCCTGTCATGTAAATGATGTTTTCATCTCATTTGAGTAATTTTATATTACAATCTTGAAGATATACGTATTCACATTGTTATCTAGCGGAAATATATTTTTTAAATAGCTGAAATTGGGTGAAAATATATTTTTTGTTGTAGTTCTTCTTTGTTCTTTGCAATTCTTTTTCCTTGTCCCGTTAACAAAAGGATCACCGAAAGTTATGTGTAATGCGACAGTCTGATTCACATGTTTGAGTGACATATTGATGAGGCATGCGTCGGTGCTTGTCATTGCTCGTGTGATTGCCTGTGTGCATGCTTAAATAGTAAATGTCATACTCTCAGGTTTGTGTATAAATTCAAGTACGGATGGGGTGAAACATTCGGGAATAATTAAAAGAAAAGTGTGTTCTGAGAGGATTTTTCCGATTGGAATCAAACGAAGGAATGTCTACCGTTGGAATCAACCGATCTTCACATTCATTTACATCTATGTCTACATAATACCCCGCACGTTGCCGCAGGCGCATTTAGCGGGGGATTTTAGGTCACCACCCGTAAAAGAGAATAAAACCACATGGAAAACCAAAAAATTCATGCAAATCTACACCCACAGTAGTGAATGCGACATCCATGAGAAAGCCTTTTTAACTTACACACATGCAAATACATGCACTATCAACTGACATCCACGTGCACCTACTAATGCGATCAAAATCTTTCCAAAAACGTGGGCAATTGTACACATGCTGGAGGAACACTTAATTCAAAGCAAAGCGTTTGTTCATCTTTGCAATTAGTTATTGTCTATGCGAATAAAGGAAGTAAAAACGAACGCAATACGACCGTCTCTCACCACATCAAGAAGGGCCATGCAGAATTAAAAAAGAAAGAAGGGGAAGTTCTAAAATTAAATGGGCATGCAACAAATAATCTCCGCTTCTAAATTAACAGGTGGAAATTGCCTAAAAGCATATTTTTGGCGCATTATATCAATTTCCTCGGACATCTTAAATGTTTAGTTGAGTTTTTTGCGGTGCATTCCCGAGTAATACACTTTTTGCGCTAAAATATTTGTTTAGGAGCGGCATTTAGTAACCATTTTACTCACAATTTCTTTGTTTCAGGCGTGTATATTTCAGGCAGTTTATATTAAAGATAAAAATGATCAAACAGGCGTGGAATTCGCGTAATATAGCTCCCTAAAATTCAACTTTTTTTCGATGTATTCATTTTGGGTTAACTGCGATTCATTTATTCTTTGTGACTAGAATCTCAATGCAACTAGGATTGTTACGGAAGTGAGTAAGGAGTAAAAAAAATATTAACTTATTCATGTAATGTGGATGGTGAGATCCTAAATCTTTAACATGTAATTAACAGAAATATTGCTAGGCAATACTATGCGCAATCAAACGTCATCCCTTCTGCAGGCTACAAAAGATGGCCGTCCATTCTTCAGAACAAATCCTTGTAGCCTTGGAAACATTTGGCGGTGAATATCTCCCATAATATAGATGTGAAAGAACAAAGCATTTCTGTTTAGAGGTGATATCCCGGAAACAAACAACCTCCCGATCCCAAGAAAGAAAATCATTCCGTGTACGAATTGTAGCGCATTCCTTTTGACATTTTCTTTCATATTTGCACCAAAAAGGAAGTGCTATTCAATCAACTCTAAACAATGACACCATTGTTTCATTAGTTATCATTATATTTAGTGATCATGTATTTTACACCATTTGGTTTCTCTTCTCGTCCATTTGATAGTTATTTCCTCTTGCTTATGGAAATTTTGTTACTAATTACTTTCAATTTTCTTCGCCCTCGTTTATTACCGAACCAACTGATTAGGGAATTCTCGTTATGTTTTGAACACACCTCATATGTGCATCTATCACGATTCTTAATTTTTAGCAACTTCAACAACAGTAACTTATGGTGTGCCTAATGGAAGTATACTTAGGCCTTCGTAATTTTAATTTGAGGTAATGGTTTCCAGAAAATATAAAAAGTTCCATCAGAATGTTTTCATAAGGTGTAATTATTTACAGAGAAAATGAAACATTTAATGAAGACATTATACTGCTGAACGACATTAGTATTTTAGAAAATTAGGTAAATCGGAAACTAATGATCGTTATGCTAGCTTAGCTAGCTAGTTAGATTCCGTTTAGGTAGTATTCTACAATTACTACTTAAGGAGCAAAGTACTGATCGAAACTACGCACTGTAAAAATGCAGGAGCAACTTCAAGTAGACAGCTGAAATGGGGATCACATATTGAAATCAATGTTACTAAAAAGTTTAGAGCTCTACACCATACAGCTCAAATTTAACAATAGATGTCGCGTTAAAAACTTATATTTTACCTAATTTGAAATGCGGGGCGTCAGTATGAGATTAAAAATTTGGACTAAGTTCAGTGACTAGCTGCAAGATTCGAAACGGGAGATTTCATAGGAAAGGCTAAGGCATTATAGAAATCTTAAAAAATTGAAATGGGACTCGCTCGACTCGAGGAGGAAGAGAGCACGTCTGAAGTGCATCCACGGGTATAATTCTCACATTAATATATGCCGAAGGGAAAGATATTTCAGAACGGTTTGAGAAGCCGTCTTGTTTTGGAATTAAATACCATAGTTAAAGATAGAGTCGCGGAGGTATTTTTATAATGCAGGGAAGCATTCTTTTTTTAATCGTTGCACGAAAGATTGAAATGTTCTACCCAGATGTATCCTGGAAATCCTAGCCAAGTTACGTCTGGACGTTTATGACTAGGCTGAGAAAAAGTAAATGCATATTTTTATTTGGAGAGTATTTTAATTATTTTGAGTAAATGTTTTTTATATCCTGCTTGAGTAATATTAGTATCTCTTCTTTTTTGACACACGATGTAACAACCCGACCAAATGGTCGACTGTTGTATTTAAAATAATAATAAAAATAAAAGTTTGAAGTTGAAAATGAAGACGCCTCCATTTTCCCTTATAAGATTGGCCCTGAAACTTTGAAAAATTATCGGGATTTTAGCACACTCGGTCCGTTTTACCCGGGTAATGACTACACGGGAAGAAAAGAAATTGTGAAGCTCATACTAGGGAGGGGTTATAATGGGGAGAAATTAGACAGAGAGGCAGGGGTCGGTAAAGGGGAGGCACAGAGGAGAAGGGGGCTTTCCTTCCAACGCTCCGGAAGGTTGCGGAGTTCGCGAACCCTGTAGTTCGCCCCTTAGCTTTTTTTATTCCTAATGTTACATTTAACACTCGCGTGAAAGGAGATGGAGATTATGAAGGTAAACGGAGTTGCGTACCACCATTTTCTCACTAAAAATACTTGATTTTTTCTCTGCGAAAACGGCGACGTCCAATTGCGAACGAAAGAATTCCTAATCCAGGTTTCAATTACGCGTCCCATGGGATGTGTCGGCGGAGCTCTCGACGATTGCGAATACCGTAATCCTCCAATTTCAAAAAGTACCACTCTACCCACCGCCACCTGTCCTCGCTGTGAGGGCGCAGAAGGAAGAGGGGAAACTGTGGAGGAACTACGTCGTAAAAAGTATGATATGATGGATCTTATTTCTGTCCAGTGAGAGAGAGGAAGCTTTGGTTTTGGAATCGTGGAGTGTACGAAAAGTTTTTAATGTTTCCTTTTAAGTCGTAATTGAAAAAGTTGGGGAGCCCTTGCACTCGGGCACTCCGGGATACGTTTATTGGAGTTTTTGGTGTTCGTGTGGCCAGGAGAGAAGAGGCGGGGCGGGGGCGGGAGGCGCGTCGGTTTGGAGGGCGAGGGTGACCTTCGGGAGCTTTCGTTTGCGTGTTCCGGAAGGCGGCTAGTCAGTGAGGTGGGCTGCGGGCAGAGAGAGGATGGGAGGGCCTGAAAAGGCTGGGGTGGGGGGATTGAGGGGGCCTATGGGAAGAAGATCGGACCCACTCGAAACAAAACATACTTAGACAAACGCACAAAATACGTCTTCCCAGTCCTTTTAACCCCCTCTGATCGAACTGCCACGGCGTTGATTGGAACTAGTGAGCCGAAACTCTTGCCGAGGAGTACTCTCCACGACAGTACGTGCATCCTAGTATTGCTCCAGCCTTATGAGGAATTAGTTGTAAAAGAAGAAACTTGGAAATTATTTGTTTAGTTTATCGCCGATATTTTCTTCGAAGTTAATTTCAAACGGTGCAATACGAGGTGTGAGTTCAAAACATAACAAGAATTTTTTCATGTCGCTGGTTTGGAGAGTCCGATTGTCAAACTTTTTTTATTATGCTAGTATAAATTCCACTGAAGTATGCTAAAGCTTTCAGCTGTTTTCATTTTGCACTTTGTCAGTGACAGCCACTAAGGTTAGACGAGTTTTATCAGCTCGGCGATTTTCGTTTGTAAAAAGAAATGGATCGAAGTATTTGCAACAAATTTTGCGTCAAAAATGAAATAAAGTGTAACAAAGTGTGTGAAATGTTAACAAAGGCCTATGGTGAGTCTGCTATGAGTAAATAAAGGGTTTACGAGTGGTATAAGCGTTTCCAAGACGGCCGTGAAGACCTTCAAGATGGCGAACGCCCTGAACGCCCCAGCACATAAACAAACGATGTAAACGTGGAAAAAGTGAAAGAAATGGTTATGAACGATCGCCGAATCACAATCCGAGATGTCACTAATATGATGATGTTGGCATATCAATTGGAACAGGTCATGACATTTTTTACAATTTTTTGGGTATGAAACGCGTGGCAGCAAACTTCGTTCCAAAGTTGTTGAATTTTGAACAAAAACAGCGGCGAATGCAAGTTCCTCAGGAGACACCAAATGTAGTAAACGCGACGATGCAGAATTACTGAAACGTATTACAACACGTGACGAAACATGCATGGGTTTATGGATATGACGTTGAAACTAAGGCTCAATCATCCCAGTGCAGGAATTCTGGCTCGTCAAGATCAAAAAAGGCTCCGCTAGTGCGGTAGAATGTGAAGGTTTTGCGCACAGTGTTCCTCGATTTTACTGGCGTAGTGCATCATGAATTCCTGCCGCCAGCGCATGGCTGAAAGAACTGAATGCTATCTCAACGATCGAGTTTGAGAAGCGTTTCGGGGATTGGAAGAAGCGCCGGCACAAGTACATAATCTCCAAAGGGGGCTACAATGAAGGTGACAACATCAAACTATAAGAATGAAAAAATATTATTGTCCGAAAAATCAAAATTCTCATTGTTTCTTAAACACATCTCGTAAACGCCACCAGGTAACAATAAGGAAGGTAGAAGTCGATAGGTTGTACAGTGAGTTAGACGATATAATCGCGTGTTTTCCTGCAGGGAAGCATTTGTTAGTGATGGGGGATTGGTATCCGACGGTGGGCGAAGGAAGAGATGGTGATGAGGTGGGAGACTACGGGTTATGAACGAGGAATGAACGCGGGGTGAAAGCAATTGAGTTTTGTCGGAGACAGAGGTTGGTCATCACCAACACATACATGGTTTAGACACCACAATAGGCGTAGGCATAAATGGAAAATGCTAGGTGACTCAAAAAAGTATCAGATAGATTATATTCTGGATAGGAACAAGTTTAGGAATAGTGTGATAAATTCGCACACTTTCCCTGGAGCGGATGCGGACTCTGACCAAAATTCAGTCGTCCTGAAATGTAACGTCCATTACAAAAAGATATGTTAAGGCGGCGGATTAGGAAATGGAATGTGGAAGCATTAAATGGATTAACAAGGACGGAGTATCAGCAAGCTGTAGAGAAAATAATGGATAACGGTAAAGAGCTGAGGACTATCGAAGAAAAATGGGTATGTATCAAGAAAGTGATATCGAAAGCTGTATAAGAAATTATACGAACTCTTAATAGGAAAAGGATAAATAAACCATGGGTAACGGATGAGATGATTGCAAAGATGGATGAGAGAAGAAGATGGTAGAATGTAAACACAGAGTTAAGCAAAATGAAGTACAAAGCGTTAAAAAATAACTTGAGACGGGCCAAAAATAAAGTAAAAGAAGAATGGTGGAAAACGCAATGTGAGGATATGGAAAGTTTACAGAGGAAGGGTGAAATTCGTGCGCTATACAGTAAAGTTAAGGAATTATCGGGAAGTAAGAAGGAAAGATCTGTGATAACAGTTAAAGATAAGTTGGGTAAGATAATAGTTGAACATGAAAAATTCAAGAGGGATGGAAGGAATATATAGAAACACTGTATGCAAAAGAACTTAGGACGGCGAGGTAGACAAAGAAAAGGAACGTGACGTAGAAAAAGATAGCTTAGGTCCAGGCATACTCGACGATGAAATAGAAAGGGTATTAAAGGATATGAAAGCAAATAAGGCCGTGGGGGTGGTCAACATACCTGTAGAACTGTTGAAATGTTTCGGAAAATGCGGGAAGAAGGCCCTATATGGACTGATTCGTAGTACGAGGCGTGTTCATAAAGTAAGGCCCGTTTGGTCACAGGAAAAAATATACTCATATGAAACACATTTTATTGGCACTTTTAGTTAGCTACAAACCTACTTCACTTATCTACATAATTGACGTTCACTTAAAAGCATTTTGCGTACCGCTGCACCAGCTTCTTTAACCCCTCTGCATAGAAACTCGCCGCCTGAGGGTTGAACCAATCGACAACGCCATTCTTGAGTTCCTCTTCGGTTTCGAAACGTTATCCACCGAACCACTGTTTCAAGTGCAAGAAGAGGAAGTAGTCGCTGGGTATAAAGTCAGGACTGTACGGTGGGTGGTTTAAAGAGTTCCCAACGACCCAAAAACTCTCGTCCGCTGGACATTCTTTGCTCTTTGTGGTGGTCGGTGAGCATTTTCGGTACCCACCTTGCACGCAAAGTGTGGTATCCGAGGTTTTCCGTAACAATATTGTAGACAGTAATGCGTCCAAGTTGAGGAAATTGTTCAGCCAGGCCATTAATTGTCAATCGACGATCACATCGCAATTTTTGTTCCACTTGCGAAACAATTTCATCGGTCAGAATACTGGGCATACAACTTCGCTCTTCGTCATGGACATTTGTTCGTCCATTTATAAAATCATAGCACCATTGTCTAACCTTTCCTTCACTCATAACTGTAGGTTTATAAACTAGGCATAATTCCCGATGAATTTCAGCAGCCGACAATCCTTTTGCATACAAGAATCGTATGACAGAACGCACTTCTCAGCGGGCGGGATCAACGATTGTCGCGGACATTGTTGTTTGCATGCACGGACAAGCAAACGACTTCTGAAACAAAGCAAATGCTGTTATAGCTTCTCAATGAATCAGTAGATGGTGCTGCAGGGGCAAAACTGTATTTTGAAGCGCCAATATTTAAATATAAGCAAACGGTACTTACTTTAAGAATTCTTCTCGTATCTATGAAGAAGGAATCTGGCCGGAAGATTTTGTGAGATCGGTGTTAGTTCCTATTCCAAGAAAGGCAAAGGCTACATCGTGTGAGGACTACAGAACAATAAGTTTGATATCCCACGCAGCTAAAGTTATTCTCAGGATTATCAACAAAACGATGGATAGTAGGGTAGATGATTACTTAGGGGATGATCAGTTTGGGTTTAAGAAAGGAAGAGGTACGCGTGATGTCATTGCAGTAATGAGATCACTAATTGAGAGGAACATAGAATACAATCAAGAGGTATTTGCCTGTTTCGTAGATTTCGAAAAAGCGTTTGATAGAGTGAGTAGGTAGACGTAATGCGTGTATTGCAGAAAATAGGAATGGATTGGAGGGACAAGAGACTGATCCACAACCTGTACATGTCTCAGACTGCTCAGGATCGAGTGGGGAATCCGGTAGGGCAGTGTTATGAAGAGGTGTAAGGCAGGGTTGCCCATTATTACCGCTGCTGTTCAACGTATATGTGGAGGAAATGATTAAAGAGGCATGGGAAGAACTGGAGGTGGGAATGAAAGTCGGAGGGGAATCCGTAAAATCGGTTAGGTTTGCTGATGACCAAGCGTTTGTTGCTCAGTCAGCCAAAGGTTTTATAAGCATTGCTGAGTGAATCTGAGGTTCAGTGCGATAAATATGGGATGAGAATCAATATTAATAAAACAAAGGTTATGCGATTTTCCAGGAAGGAAAAGGCTAAGCTAAATATTAAAATAGGCGGGGAAAAAATAGAGCAAGTAGAACAGTTTACATAACTCGGAAGTATTTTGGACCAATACGGTGAAAGTAGTAGGGGCGTCAGGAGAAGAATTGCGCTAGGCAAGGAGGCTTTCTCAAGGAGGAGGGAGTTGATGACGGGGACGTTGAGTAGGGATGTTAATACAAGACTCGTAAAAACTCTGATATGGAGCGTAGCTATGTACGGCGCGGAAACGTGGTCGCTGAAGCAGGAGGATAGACGTAGATTGGAGGCTTTTGAAATGTGGGTTTTTGGGAAGAATGGAGAAGGTCGTGACGAACAGATGCGGCATGAAATTGTTTGATATTTGGACGGGTTGTCTTCCAAAATCGGTAGGCTCAATCGCCCTTCATATCTGCCATGACCGCTGCATCACTAAGCACACGAGGGCATTCACTCGTCTTTGGGAAGGATTCAAAGTTAATGATGTGTCTCATTTTGTTTCATATGTGTGCTCTTACCATGAATCCTGCCGTCATCATGTCATCGTGTATGACAGTGAAGCTACGAAAGTGGAAAACTAACGTAGAACCTCGATGAGGTAATCATGATCGCAATGATTAATAAAACGAGCACCGTCGCATTTCAGGAGCAGCGACCCTAGAGCAAAATTACTTTTAGTGAAAAATACAGAATTTAACTAAAAATGAAAACGCTCCACGGGGAAGGTTAAGGAACAAATCTATCGGTTTAGAAGACTGATTCTGCTTTGTAGTATTTTGGACGCACGGGAAAAAAGTTTAATGTCAATGTGTATCAAACATATTTTTAGGCTCTTTTTCTTTGATATTGGTATCATTTTCTTCTAAGTTCTTCTTTAGTCCTTTAAATTTTTGTTTGATGAATCCAAACAGGTCATTCAAAGTTCTTTCTTCAAGTATCTATTAATATCTCTGTAGAACATGAAATCGTTAATTAAAGCCCAATTATTTCCATACATAGTTATCTAATTCTTGTTTACGAGTAGGGTATTTCATCGTTTTGGCCTCTTAAAATCGAATCAGACACGCACAAAGATTTATCCTGATTGGGCTTGACCCTTATGCATGTTTTTCATGTAAATTTGGTTTTTTGAGGTGGCGTGATGGGATTGCATTTTAAACTGGAGAACACACCTTCTGCTGTCCGCATACTTTTATATCATCCTTTAAAATGTGCATGGCCCATGTCATCTAAGCAAAACAATGCTTTTATTTAAATCTGGCCGATTTAATCGAACCTCCTGTTCTTTTTATCCTCTTGAATTTTCTCCGCCGCGGCGGAGAAAAATTTCCTCTCTTGTGAGTCCGGCACGGCGCGCCGTGCCGGACTCACAAGAGAGGAAATATGTCGTAACAAGCGCACTGCTAGCCACGCTCTCTCGCATTTTATGTTAAAAGTAAATACATTCACATAATTAATAACGCTCAAGTATTTATTTGACGGCACCATCGGAAAACGTTTATTATTTTATAATATATTATGCGTAGAAGAATGCCTGTTTTTCATTTTCAATATTTTCTGTAATGTTTAAAAGCTTTTATTTTACCCATGTCTCGGCGAATTTAAGGGGTGTTCCCTACCTACTACGTGTATTTCGGTGAAAATTAACTTTCAGGATGTTACTGAGAATGGTGCTGATTGAATATTACTAGTTAATGGTCTGGACCTCCTTATTCGTTTTCATCCTTCGGTAATTGAATATGTTTAATATTTGGGAGTAATTTGAAGATCGGAATCTCTTTTAACATTATTTAAAATCAGAGTTTAAGTTATATTATGTCATGGACTTCATGTCTAGTGCGGGTCGCGATACTCCTGGGAGTAGAGTGTTGGACTAGTGACCAAGAGGCTCCTGGGTTCGATTCCTGGGCAAGGCACTCTGGGCACCTGCAGCTCCACCCAAGCTATATGATTTACCGGGTACCAGATCTTCCTGGGTAACAGGCATAGGGAAAGGAACTGGATGTGTGAATATTCATCCATTCCTGTCGGGCTTAGCGATCTCTACCATCACCTACTAAACCGACCTTCGGGTTGATCACTGTGTTTTTTTTAATGTCTAGTGGACTCACCTGTACAGTACTCCTTCCATCCTTTGAGTGCCCATTCTTAAGAGTTGTGAAATCACGAACAGTTAATGAGAGATAAGTTGTTATTTCTCCCCGTAATATTCTTGCTGTGTACCAATAGACCCAATTATACAACAAACAAAAGATATGACGCTGATTATTTTCGTTTTGCAAAAACTAACAAATGCCCTCTTCCTACACGAATATCACCTAAATTTTTCGAAGGTCTCTATATCTCTATTCCCTCAAAACCACATCTCTCTCCCAAATCTGCCCGTTATAAGGATTTCCTATCGTCCTCCATTATATAATCCCATCATCTCCGCCACTTCAGATCACTTTCCTATCTCCCCTCCGTTGCTCGCCTTTGCACCCAGCCCACGAACCCATTTTGCGAGGCGCGGGGATGAGCGAGCGCCTCTTTGCCGAGGGGCGTTGAAACTTTTCGGGATTAACTCCGCGCCGTCAGAGTTAGCGGGCTCTCCGGCGAAAGAGGCGGGAGAGGGGAGTGGTCGTGCGGAAGAAGGCGAGGAACGAAAGCCACGAGATCAGGAGAAGAATCTTAGGAAGCTGGGGGGGGGGGGGGGGGCAAACGGAAAAGGTTTCCAGTGATACCTTTGCTGACAAATGAATTTATTTTAGCTCCATAGGGCACTCTTAATGCACATATTTCATGATATGGCGAATGATAATAATCATATAGATGAATGCCTTCATAATTAGCAATTTATATGGTTGCAGTTTTTATACACAAAATTTCGTGCGGAAAAGTTTGAGCCTTCAGTCACTATTGCTCCTTTACGTACGCATCATGTAAATCAAGTTCCTTCGAAGGGAGTAAAAACATTTTTTTACTATTGTGTTGAATTAGGTAATCTACTGGTTAAAGTAGGTTTTTGGATGGACACAACTATCAAATAAACATTTTGTAAGTACAAACAAAACCCAATCCAGAAACCTAATCTACATCAGGTCCCTCTTCATCTCTGTGTACTTCTTTCCTCCCTTCATCCCGTCCAACATCCATATCCTGTTCCTGCCCTTTCCTGGCTTGCCCAAAATTCTCCCCTCTATAACCTTCTTCAACATTCCACTACCGCTCAATACGCCCTTCATCCATTTTTCCTGCCTCCATAGGATTTCTCTCAACAAACCCCTCTCCTCATCCACCATCTCCAGCACTTTCTCATTTGTTTTCCTTTCGGTCCATGTCACCTTCTCCATTCTTCTCCACATCCACATTTCAAAAGCCACCAATCTACGTCTATATTCCAGCTTCAGTGACCACGTTTCCGAACCGTACATAGCTACGCTCCATATCAGAGTTTTTACGAGTCTTGTCTTCACATCTCTACTCAACGTCCCCGTCATCAACTCCCTCCTCCTTGAGAAAGCCTCCTTGCCTAGCGCAATTCTTCTCCTTACGTCCCTACCACTTTGACCGTATTGTTCCAAAACATTTCCGAGTTATGTAAATTGTTCTACTTGTTCTGTTTTTTCCCTGCCTATTTTAATATTTAGCTTAGACCCTTTCTTTCTGGAAAATTACAAAACCTTTGTTTTATTAATATTGATTCTCATCCCATATTTATCACACTGAACCTCCAATTCACTCAGCAATGCTTGCAACCCCTTGGCTGACTGAGCAACTAAGATGCTTGGTCATCAGCAAGGCTAACCGATTTTACGAATTCCCTTCCGACTCTCATTCCTACTTTCAGTTCTTCCCATGCCTCTTTAATCATTTCCTCCACACATACGTTGAGCAGCAACGGTGACAATGGGCAGCCCTGCCTTACCCCTCTTCCTAACATTGCCCATCCGGACTCTCCGTGCTCCACTCGCACCTGAGCAGTCTGAGACATGTACAGGTTGCGGATCAGTCTCCTTTCCCTCCAATCCATTCCTATTTTCTGCAATACACGCATTAATTTTTCCCAATTCACTCTATCAAACTCTTTTTCGAAATCTACAAAACAGGCAAAAACGTCCTGATTGTATTCTATATTCCTCTCGATTAGTGATATCATGACTGCAATGGCATCACGCGTACCTCTTCCTTTCCTGAACCCAAACTGGTCATCACCTAAGTAATCATTTGCCTTACTCTCAATCCTTTTGTTGATGACCCTGAAAATTACTTTAGCTGCGTGGGATATCAAACTTATTGTTCTGTAATCCTCGCATGATGTAACCTTTACCTTTTTCGGAATAAGAACTAAAACTGATCTCACAAAATCTTTCTATCAGGTTCCTTCCTCATAGATGCTACGAATCAGTACTCCGGGTGCATGCTAATAAAATTAATTTTAAAATGATTTCAGTCATTAAACAAGAAGTTGTGCAATACCCGGAAAATTTGCAATCAAGTATGACAAATGACCCATTTTCAGGTGTAAATTTTTTTCTGATCTTAGCTGCTGTTTCATCTTTACGAAAAATGGGCAGCTAATTAAATGAAGTTGTACGCGTACCATATAATTCATACCAAATTACTGAGTCTTTACCTCTCCATCGCATCCATCATCTTGTTGCAAGCACATTGGCCTGTCCAATCGGGTTGAAGGGGTCGAATGCGTTGCTCTTTTGTTTTTTTATGAATCGAGATCCAGTATTTGCTACCGTGATGTAGCGGACGTTTGCCCTGTTTTCGTTTAAATATTTTTGCAAACACTTCCATTTGGTGTGGATGATGAAATTATACCATATAATATACTCGTAAGCCTTGGTATCGTTTGATCAAAGGAAACATTTCTGCAATTCAACGCGTGGTGTGAATTGGGTTAGGGACCTCACTCAGCGGCAATAGCTCTAGCTCTGCGGGTTATTTCCACCGTACGATTCGCAGGAACACTAATCCCCACGCGCTTCTCCATCTCATTTCGCAAAGAAGAGGTGGAAGGAGGCGCTTCGGTCACCACCCCTCTCCTCCGGGTTAATTCCACCATGCGTCATATGAGCCCCCCCCTTCCACCCTACCCGCTGTGCGCTGTGTAAATTAACTCACACCCTCGCTGGTGTTCCACGGCAGTGCGTCATGTATGCCGCGCGTCAAGCCCTCGTATCACGACGCAGAGCCCCCCTCTCCCCGACCCGCACCCACTCGCCGCAGCTGATTTGCTCCCCCCACATCTCTCGATCTTCCCCCGGCTGCCTATTAATGTATCGCGACTTCCGCCGCTTCGATAGTAATCGGGGGCTCTGCGGGACTGTCCTTTGACTCTGAGCCGGGTGGCTGGGGAATCCCGGCTCATTGCTGGGCTCGGCGACGAACGTCTGAAACGCAGCCGGGAGGGTGGATGGCCATGGTTGGCCTGGAGCGACTCATTGCAATCCGATGTCGCCAAACGAAGGCCGCTGATTACGCGTAACCTTTCGTCCAGCCTCCTTGTCATGCGCGACTAAGAATGATTGTTCTTTCAAATGATAAAATTCATCCTTTATTGAAACGAAGGAGGTGACTGTGATTCCGTACGCACTTTATTGAAAACACGACCTAGGTTTCGACAATTGACGGCATCATCATGTCCAACGTCGAAACCTTAGTCGTGTTTTCAATAAAGTGTGTACGGAATTACAAAGTCACGTTTCAGACAACAAATTTCATCCTTTATCCGCTAAGATTTAAAATGTTTTAAGTTTCAAATGTATTGATTTGGAAGGATTTTACCTGCAAAACAGAAAAAACTGAATTTGGACCATGAAAAATGATTTTGTCTCCAAGTACTTTAATATAATAGAAATGTCTGGGAAATGGGAGGTTGTTGGATTCTTAGAGAGAATACCAAAAAAACACTCAGATTTTTAGGAAAAACGCCAAAGAACCTCGGGATTCCTAAAAAAACACCAAAATCCCTAGGCAAAACGCCATTGAATTCTTAAGAAACCCTACCAAGATACACCAACATTCTTATAAAAACAATAAGATTCTTAGAAAAACTCCAAGAAACACCAGATTCTAAGAAAAAGCACTAAAAACCTCTAAAATTTCTCAAAAGAAACACCAATAAAGACAGATTCTTAGCAAAACACTAGAATGGCCTTGAAGGGTCCCAGAAAAGCCCCAAAAAACACAGTTAATCCTTCGGAGAACACTGGAAATAAGAAAATTTTTATAAAAATAGTAGGAATGCTAAAAAACTGTAAACAGGACTGAAAACAGTCTTGAAACAGAATTTTTTGGTCTGGAAAAAGCTGTAAAATAAAACGTGGATTTCGCTGTCATTGATTCTCTTTTTACAAATTTACTCTTGGAAGTCTGGCTCTGAGACCCCAGGAAAGTGGAGAAATAGTTTTTAAGACCTTGAGAGTTTTGAGGTCCCAAGCAAGTCCTTATGGACCTCGGGAACCTTGTATCATCCCCAGACAGACCAAATAGGGGCCAGAAGTGGCACGGACGCCAAGCCTTTAGGCCCTCCGGGAGGGTTAGGAATGCATGTTTGAGGGCCTTGAACCCAAATACAAAACTGTCATTTTTTGGTGGTACGAGATTATAAGGTACCCCAATGCATTTTCGCATGGTCGTGCCTATAGATCACTAGGAAACTTGTAAATCCAGCAAAAACCCAACAAACACCCGCCGGAGCTTTATCACCTGGAGACTACCGGGTGATAAAGCTCCGGCAGAAACTTGATCTCGGTGGCGAAAACCGTTGGGGCCGACAAAATTAAAAAATCCTGTTGAACCCGGGGTCGCTAGCAGGCCAAGCTTTGAGTGCCACAGCGAGCCCATGAACACTCAAAAGAGCTAAAAAACACTAAGAAACACCAAAAGGCATCAAAACCCTACTCGAAAAAGTCGCCAAAACGCAAGGAATTTTCAGGGGTCCAGGGGTTGCCCGATTTTTGCCCTGAAAATTTCAGGATGGCACATCTTCTTGATATCAGAGAAGAATCGTGACTTCTTTTCGGGTTAACAGAGAATCAATGGAAGCAAAATTCACATTTTCTTGCCTCAGACTGGCCGTATAGAACCAAAAGAGCATTGAAAATTTTCGGGCAAAACTTTCCAAAAAATTGAAAGAATGAGACTTGGTGTTTCCCGGGAGGCAGCTAAATACATGTTCTTTCAGACTCAAGGGTTTTGTATTATGTATTGAATGTATTATATATTCCGTGATTCCGGACGGAAATCTGATAATTTCTTTCGGAAAAAATTTAGTCTGTGGTCAACAGTGGTTGGTCACGTAAATTTGTCTGTTCTTTCCGAGAAAAATTGAGCCCAAAATGAAATATCCTCATATCAGGATTTTTTTACATTGCTTTGAAAAGGACATAAAGATGTACGTGCCGCGGTGTCTACCACGCACTTTAATTCATCTCAATTTTTCATCAGATTGGAATCAAAGAACGAACGCATGGGAGTATAAGCCAATAAAGATACTTGAAAAGGAAATAATAGAGTGGACCTCCAGGTGCTGGGTAATAGTATAATCTTTGATAATCCCAACTTAGCTGGAGCTGTTTCGAAATTAGATTTCTACCTGGTAGGTTTTCTAGGATGGTTTCTATTCAGTGTCAATTATCATGTCTTCGTGGTGTCTACTAGGTATTCAATAACACTTTGACAAAGAATATTAGTCATATGCTAACACATTCTTTTTCTTCTAAAGCAGATCTAATAAGCTTTTGAATTAATTTCCCCAGGGATGCTAAACAGTTTTGTTTCAGAGCGGGCTTAGGGGCCCGTGGAGTTATTTTGCGACTTTGCGGGCCCTTTTTCCGGACCCGGCCCACCATTACCATCTTAAAATGGTCAAAACGAGGTCTTGGCCTCCTAATTGATTATTCAACCGAGTTTAATACAAAAAGAAATATGTCCGATTCGCAATTTGTTTTGCAACTTTGCAGGCCCGGTTTCCGGAATCGGCGCACCAAAGTCGTCTTAAAATGGTCAAAACGGGTTCTTCGCATCCCAATTGATCGTTTGACTAGGTTAAAGACGAAAAAAAATGTCCGATTCGCAAATTTTTCATCCCCTCCCCGGGGGAAAGACAACTGGTAACTTGTAAGACCCGCCTCTATTGCACTCTGCTAGGTATCCTCGTTTACGTAAGTCTTACAAGTGTAAATATCAGGTTCACGGCATACCACCAGCTTCCGTACCATGCGATATTAATGACTGTCGCCCTTTGGGAAGAAAAACCTCTATGGTGTCGCTCTGACTTCGTACATCGAATCAATTTTAATGGCGACATCCAATGGCCAATCGATAGTAGAAATCTAACACAATTGCAGAAAGAGCCTTTATAGTTGGACCCTCGTAAAATATTACCTAAATCAGATTAAAAATTTATCCCAAATGAAGATTTTCCCAGGTATCAAAATCTCTGCCACTTTGAGAAATCTGCCCTCGAAGACCATGAGTTAATAAATAAAAGTGATGACGATTCTCCTCTCCGTCATAGGCAAACACCATTTAAAATTTATCCGCCAAAACGGAAAACTGAGACAGCGTTTTTAGGAATAAGGCATGGCGACCGAAAAAAATTGAGATTGATTAAAAGAAACCACTTTCCAGTCCAAGTAGCGTAGCTGACCCACAAAAAATTGTAGATGCTACATAACGACGCAGTGATTTCCCAACTCAGATAGATACAAATTAAAAATATTTTTCCTCGCTAACAACTTACTGGGACGAAATAAGCGAAGGAAGTCTCAGCCTGCATCGTCTCCTTCTTGAATTCTATGGGTTTTGCTTTATCTTTGTTTTTCTTTGTTTTCCATCTCTGAGGGGCCCACTTTTTTTCTTCCAAATTTTTCTCTCAAGCATAACTTAATGGAATTTACAAAGCATATTGAAATGAAAGAAGTAACTTTGTAATTACAAAATTACTCCTATCATTTCATCCTACTTTTTTCACTGTGGTAAATTTTGCACGCATGTCATCTATATATTCACTAATACTTGTGTTCTGTCTTTTGCTTAATGAAGCATAATTTTATTTGCCCCTCCTTGGTATAATATTCATTACTTTGGGTTATTTGATAACACAGGCCAACAGAGTTTTTGGTGCCGGAGCTTTTAATGCTGATATAAAGAACAATTGGGGTGCTGAATCCAATTATGACACTAGTTTTTTCCTATCAGCTATAGTTTTCAAGATATAGATATGTTGTTACTTACGTAAACAAATCTTCTACATGATGATATGGGAATATTATATTAATAATAAAACCCACTAATATAAAGACTTGATTTATTTCTAGGGCTGTTAAATCACCCACAAACACAACAGAATTTTACAATACAATTGAACACAAATACTAAAATTTTTTACTGAAATAAAACAAATTGAAAAGAAAAAAATACATAAAAACATCACTCAACACATCGGAAGCTTCTTTTGCGCGATTTTCTTGAGTGCACTTTGTTCAAACAGTCTCGTTTTAAGCACCAGCAGTAATCTGCCATCATATGGTTATCCCATCTTCCTTGGTAGCGAGCTTCCATTGTTTTTATATCCTGGTGAAATCTTTCACCTTGTTCTTCACTTGTGCCTCCTAAATTTCCAAGAAAATTGTCCAAGTGGCTGTGTAGGTAGTGAACTTTTGTGCTCATATTACATCCAAGTGATTTGAAGTTACTGAGCATAATGTTTACCAGCTCAATATAATTTTCACCTTTGTGATTTCCTAGAAAATTTTTTATGACCTCAACAAATGACATCCAACTAATTTTTTCAATCTCATTCATTGACTCGACAAAAGCAGGATCCTTTGTAAGTTGTCTGATTTGTGGCCCCTCAAAAATACCAGGTTTAAGTTTTTCAATACTTATATGGGGCATCTTTAGTCTTAAGTAGCCGAAGCATGGTCCATCCTTGTCAAGAGCCTTTACAAATTGCTTCATTAGGTCTAGTTTAATATGTAGAGGCGGTAAGATGATTTCCTCTCTTTCAACTAAAGATTCAGCAATGTTTTCTTTCCCAACAACCAAGTTTTCTCTCTTAGGCCACTCCTTCTTAATCCAGTGGTTTTGTCTGTCCCTGCTATCCCAGAGGCACAAGAAACAAGGATATTTTGTGTAGCCACTTTGATGCCCAAGAAGAAAGTTCACCATTTTTAAATCTACACAAATCACCCAGCGATGTTCCTGGTATTTTATCTTCTGTAAGACCAATGCTATTGTATCGTATTCTTCTTTCATTTTAGTTGAATGAGCGATTGGTATTGCGCCAAACCTGTTACCATTGCGAAGAAGTACACATTTTAAACTACGCTTGGAGCTATCAATAAACAAACGCCAATCACTAGCATCATATTGTTATAGTAGTCCCATTTTGTCCAAAAGACCCTTAACGTCTTAACAAAATGTAAGATTGTCTTCTTGAGTAAAGAAGGGTAGCATATCGTTTTCCCTTGTGCGATAAAAACTTATTTTTGTTCCGGTACCGTACCGTATTTTTGTACCGGTACCGTATTTTGGTACCGTACCGTATTTTTGTACCGGTACCGTATTTTTGTTTTTTAATCTCATTGGCCTACAATATAGAAATATACATAAAACTTATTGACAGTTTATTGAAAATAAAAGGAACACCGCAGAGTGGTTATAAATTAGTATACTTATAGATTTATTTAACTTTGAAAATTGTTTTCCGGAATATATCAAATATTAAAACAACTAATCGTAAGATGTGCCATATCTAAAAAGTAGAGCTGTTAAATAAAAACGGATTTCATATTTGGATTCAGCTCTACAAATATAGTCAAATTCATCACAAAGATTCCCGGCACCAAAAAAAAATTTTTTGTAGGCCTGTGTTATCTTGTTTAAAGATGAGGAATTTTAATATTTTGTTATTATTACTTACTATGTATTTATTTACTATCTGGCTTACTTTCTTTTTGTATATTTGCTTTCCTATTTTTCTTCCCTCTGTCATTGGCGTCGTGAGGTATTTATGTAGTTGACGTAATGTTCTTCTGTTGTAGCAATTCCTTGCAAATGTTTCCAGCAATTTGAGTAGCTTTTCCACCCGCCATTGTCAATACTTTCCCACAATTCCATGTACATGTATGCTACATCCAATGGCTCCAAAGTATGTTGCAAATGACTGAGCGTTGATTTTCCCCACGTGCTCATTTGCTCCGGATTGTCGCTATCGAGCTCTTCTCGATGCTCTTCGGTAATCTTTTCCCATCGCATCTCTCTCTGATTATTTCAAATAAATCCTCTTAACGTTTACCTCCAAAAGCCTTGATGATATCTCTGCTGTTTTTTGCTCCCGTGACCACCTTGTTTCTCTTCAGTCTTTTCGATATCGGTTGAATCGACTTCTCAGGATGCTCCTCTTTCCCGTATTTCAATTGGCCATTCCCCGGAGATTCCGGTCCATTAGACATTTAATCGATCGAGTCCTTACATCTATTATCCTAAGTCTTCATGTTGCATTATTATATTGCTGAAAGGAAAGTGCTGTGGAGAACCTAAGGCAGTTGGTGTTGAGTGAATTGATTTCTATTGAAATATCGAGTTTAACCAATTGTCTTCTTCAAAAGGGATGCATTAATTAGATTTGATGCATTTTCCTTTTTCTCCTATTTACGAGATCGCATATTATGGTGTTATTAAGTTTAGTTTTTTCTTAACCCCGTATGTTTTCGTTGGTTATCTGGGCAACTGCCCACGCTCATTTCTCCACTGGCTCGGCGTTATGCATGGTCGCATGGTGTTACTTCCCTTACACATGAGTTTTCTTTATGCACAAATGCTGTTGCGTTCTTTTGATGGTGATTTCATCTTCCTCCATCTCATTTTCTGCCTATGATTTCACTATGTCTCATGATTTAACTTAAATCTTGTTGGATCAAACGGTATATTAAATAAATTGATCCATCAGCGCTTAAATTTTCATTTTGAGTGAATTTTTCAATTTGTGTTGTTTTTGATATTTTCTGGAGGTGTATTACCTGTTAGTAAGGAAGAGATGTAAGGCAGGGTTGCCCATTGTCACCTGTGCTGTTCAACGTATAATTGTATGTGGAGGAAATGATTAAAGAGGCATGGGAAGAACTGGAGGTAGGAATGAAAGTCGGAGGGGAATTCGTAAAATCGGTTAGGTTTGCTGATGACCAAACATTGGTTGCTCAGTCAGCCAAGGGGTTACAAGAATTTCTCAGTGAATTGGAAGTTTAGTGCGATAAATATGGGATGAGAATCAATATTAATAAAACAAAGGTTATGCGATTTTCCAGAAAGAAAAAGGCTAAGTTAAACATTGAAATAGCCGGGGAAAAATTAGAGCAGGTAGAACTGTTTACATACCTCGGAAGTGTTTTGGACCAATACGGTCAAAGTGGTAGGGACGTAAGGAGAAGAATTGCGCTAGGCAAGGAGGCTTTCTCAAGGAGGAGGGAGTTGATGACGGGGACGTTGAGTAGGGATGTTAAGACAAGACTCGTAAAAACTCTGATATGGAGCGTAGGGCGCGGAAACGTGGTCACTGAAGCAGGAGGATAGACGTAGATTGGAGGCTTTTCAAATGTGGATGTGGAGAAGAATGGAGAAGGTGACATGGACCGAAAGGAAAACAAATGAGGAAGTACTAGGGATGGTGGGCGAGGAGAAGGGTTTGTTGGGAGATATCCTATGGAGGCAGGAAAAATGGATGAAAGGCGTATTGAGCGGTAGTGGAATGTTGAAGAAGGTAATAGAGGAGAGAATGTTGAGCAAGCGAGGAAAGGGCAGGAACAGGATAGGGATGTTGGACGGGATGAAGGGAGGAAAGAAGTACGCAGAGATGAAGAGGGACCTGATGTAGTTTAGGTTGCTGATTGGGTTTTGTTTGGAGTTACAAAATGTTTATTTGATAGTCCATCCAAAAACCTACCTTAACCGGTAGAATACCTAATAATATTTACCTATTAATTAATCTTTGTATGTAATGTGATTACATAATGCGACGCCCTATTAAGTTTGAATGATAGCGAAATCATTTGATCAAGGGAATACTTCGATTGATGTGATTCATTCGATGCTCAATACTAAGGTACACTAATGATGTAACCACATTTAGAAGTTGGATATCACTTTTTAAGTCGACGGAGAAATGGAGACCTACATATCGATGCACGGCTCTTTCTCGTGTTCTGATGACGCACCCGGACAATGGAGGTGAGCTCTCGGCAATTGATGGTGCTTCATTTGAATTGGAGTAAATATATTTTCCATTCTAATTTTAAAAGTGACCTAGCCTTTTTAATATCTTATCTTGATGACCAATCCATTTTTTCTCTAATAAGTGCTGAGATCAGCTATCTTTCTTTTTGAAAGTTGTAATTTATTAGGTTAGTGCTTCTGAAATTGTTAGAAATTGCCCCGGACATAACATTTTAAGTCTGCTGTTGTGTAATGTAAACTCGGAATATGAATTCGATAAAAATAAGACATTTTGGTCGTATAAATCTCATTTTTGTGTCGCTTATTGTTTCGAGCGAAAAATATGTGAGCTCATTACCGTTTACCTTCCTCGATGTTGCTTTTAGCGTGACAGCACCCCTTAAAGGACTTCCACATTGAAGTCAGATCGCTATTTTTTCGCGTCACAGCGAAACAAACGTGGTCAGAACTCCATTTGTCTGGTTTTCGTGGGCTACCCCTCAATCTATTTGGTCTTCTAGGGTTAATTCTCGCTTCCTTCGCCGATACATTTCTATGGCTCAGTGGATATCTCGTTGTGGACGTGGTCTATGTGCGAGGAGCGTCTACTGTTTCCTCTCAAAACAACCTGGCTTTTTCAATTTGAAAATTGAAACGGTGTTGTCTCTTTGATCGTCCTCCTTGAGGAGTTGGTTCTTGCGGCGGACTACCGATCGCTTCATTCTTCCCTGATGCATCCTGTTCAGTTATCACTGCGGTGACATCTGCCAGCCTCAGATGTCTGGATTGTCTCCCCAGTGAATCATTCGTTTTCAATATATGTTTAGCAGGTGAGCTTAAGTATGGTTGGATGAGGTTAGGTGATTCAATGGGAAAGGAAATAATGATAAAATATTTAAATAATAGATGGACTTCATCACTCAAACCTTTTTTACTCAAACCAATCTTCTTCCAAACCCAACTGTTAAGTCTCGGCCCGCCAGAATGCCATTTCTACCACCGGATGTCTCCTCGAGAAATGAAATGAAGGCACCAGTGATTGTTAACCATTCTGAGAGGAACAGATGATGACACCATGCAACGAATAACCAATTTACATCCTGAATAAAAGAACAAAGTGGTTTAAATGCCAATTTTTTAAACATCCCCAAGCATCTACCAATATATCTCTCCTCAAATCGATGAAAATGGCAAACTCTTACGACTGAAGGAGCGAAAAAAATTGAAAATCTGAACAATATACACTAAAGTGATTTAGTAAAATTTATACGCGAGCATCTAACGGAATCCACGTTCGGAGAAAATCAACTTCTTAATATTATTTTACGGAGAGGCTTCATACCATCATCACAGCCACTTGTGCCACATTGCAAGGAGGAGTCGTATTTTTTTAGCCACGGTCTCTATTATCACTTAATTGTAAGAAGTTAAATTAATAATTTATTGGTTTTACGCTAAAAGACGAATCACCCGAGTTAAGCGAGGTTCTGTACATTAAATCGAACCATGCCGAGGGCTAACATTTAAACAACCAGGCGTGAGAAATTGATGAAATATAATGGAAACTGAAAAAAATCCAAAATACCAGCTAAATCATGCCTCGACCAGGATGTGAGTGCGGAGGAGAGAGCAGGAAGTCGGAGACTAAATATGCAGGGGGCGGGAGGGGAGGAGGCAGGCCCCCGGAGGCGGAGGTCGTGCGCTCATAAATCGCAGTTTCTGCGTCAGCGATTCGGGCGTAAGATGAATGTGGTTTGGGAAAGAAGTAGGTTTGGGGCGGCGGGAGAGGGGGTTGAGGGGCGGAGGGAGGGGGTTTAGACGAGGCAGGTTTGTGGGTTTTGGATCCGAAGGGGGAGAGAGGTGAAACGTCTGGGCGACCTGCAACTCGACCCAAACCCCTTCCCTCTCCCCCAACTCCGGGACGACCCTGGACTCCCTCCCGCCTCCTTGAGTCGTCACTGATAAGGGGAGCCACTCCCCTCCCTCCGCCCTCTCCCCACCTCCACGGCCGATTTCTCGTCCCGAGGAACCGACCACTCCGTTGAAACGCCAACTTAAAACTCGCGTTCCACAAGAAAATCCTTCGATTCTTTTTTCTATTATTATTATTTTATTCGCTTTCCAAAGGAGTGTTCGTAATCGCGCGCCTTTACGAAGGTAACAAGAAGTGGACTTTATATTTTCGGAAAGCGAACTCTTTTTCCCAAACTGCTTTTCAAATTATGTTAGTTCAGTCCTCAGGCTGAAAGCAGCCTCAGAAATTAGGGGCTTGTTTGATTTAGTAAGTGGAAACAATGGACTTTTTCGGCGAAGATTGTCAATCAATTACCAATGTATGAATTCTCCGTTCCCTGCTTCCAAGTTGAGCGCAGGCAGTGGTATTTCCTCCGCTGAGAATGCAGGAGGGCATTGGGAACCTTTATTCCACTGAGCGCTTGGCCCGCGCCTCCTCCTTCACGCGGCTACTCCCACACTCCTTATGTGCTGGCGATTAATTATTTTCAGTTATACCCGGTAAACTTTTAGCCTTCTCTTAAGTTTTACGGTAAAAAATTCTATTCTTGCCCTGAAAAAATCCTCCAGTCCTAAGATTTAGTGAGACCATTCACGCAACGTGAGTAAAATTATGCAAACATGGAGAAAGACCAGATAATTTTATCACAAAGGCTATTATTTTCATTCAAATTTTGCATCATGTAATATGTGCCTTGCAATAAGTTATTTCCTTAAAAACATGAATTTATTACATCTTTAAATCGGTAAAATCGTAAGGTAAATCGTCAAGTAACTGCAAGCGGTAGAATAAGGTCAACTTCAAAGAATATGTTAAATAAAATTTTGTTTATTCTTCTTCTTGAAAGAGAACAAATACAAATTAAAATTAAGCACCCTAAGCAAAAGTAAATGAGTTTTCTTGGAATGTAGGTGTTTATTCATATATATAAAATACATTAACATATTTCTCTTGTTTTTACATTATTTATTAAATTCTTTTTTTACGTTATTTGTATTTTTAAAACTTCTGTTTGGGAATTCTACCCGTTCTTATGAACATGAAATAGCATAAAAGACAATCAAAAATTCCCAAGCACCCGATGGAGGATTAAAATTCCTTTAGGCGTGAATCGAACTGCTAACCAATGGTTCAGGAATTAAGAAAATAACCCTTCCGCCACTTAAACTATTAAGTTATTCTAATAAAACGTTATTTTCTTTTCTCATAGACTGTCGGCTTTGAAAAATTTTGCTGAAAGCCTACATTTCGAGAAAAATCTCACAGAGTGCTCACTTTTCATTTTCATTTGTTCTCTTTCCAGAACAAGAATGAAAAGATTGTTCTTTCTCATATTCTTTCAAGTTGACCTTATTCTACCGCTTGCAGTTACTTCAAGTTTTACCACAAAAGTATAATTAATTTATTTATGACGCAAAATTTGAATTAAATATGATCGCAAGTGTTCACTGATCTGCCTTGCATCCCGTCTGAACTCGATGGCTAAATCAAACGGGCTCAGGTAGCGATAGATGCGTCAATCCTCTCGGTCAGATGAGTCTCTCTAAACTAGGGAAGTTTGGTACATTTTCCAAGTCGCCATATCTTTCTCGCATTTGCGCATATGCCTCCTTTATTCAAGTCCAAACTCGGTTGCCATCCCTCCTTGTGAAGAAATCCTTTTCCCCAAAAATCTCCTTTTTTCAATTTTCCGCTCGTCAGCGCCGGCAGCAGGCGAACGAGGGGGGAGGGAGCGGGCAGGAAGGTTCACACGCCCGCCCCTTCCCCTCGCATCTTGTGTGATGCACATTTGCCCCCCCTCACCTTAACACGCCCCTTACTTCACCCCTCCCACCACCGCCACCTCTCCACACCACCGCCTCCTCCCTCCCCTAACAGTTTGCACTCTATCACTTATATCCATCCTCTCCTCCGCTGGAAAAAACGGGAGGCCTCCTTCCGCACGGCTTCCTCCTCCTTGCGCATCGTTTCCGGGAGGGAAGGAACCGCCTCAACCTCAGCCCGACACATTCTCCGGGACCCCATTCCGAACCCCACTCCACATAAACCCCGCCGCACCCCGCTCTCTCTCTCACGGGGCCCATAATATCGGCCCAATCCTCTCCACCATCCTCCGCCGAATATTTTATCATTTTTTTCACTTTCTCCCCACTTTCATTTCGGCGCCCTCTCCCCACGAACTTCTCAACTCCTTCCTATTACTTTCCCCTCGAATTCTCTCTCCCCATGCCCTCTTCCTTCCCTCCCGCCGCCCCGATACCACCCAGTGTCCGACGCCCACGGCCAATTGAAAATTCTCGCCCGTCCTCCCCGCGTGTCGCTCAGCCTGCCTCCGCGGCGAGTCTCACTTCCTTCCTCTCTTGTCTCTCGCTAAGCCCTCCCCTCCCCCCATCGACCTAAAATTCTATCGCACCCATTCTTACGCTATCTCTCTCTCTCTCTTTTCCTCCTTCGCCCTCCCTTTAGCCTCGCACATATTGCCTCACATTCCTGGGACGCCCCTCGGAGAGAACAATTTCCTCCCCGACGAATATTTGCCTCTTCCCTCTTCTTTTGCGGGAATGCTTGTTTATATATATTACTCGGGATGACGCAAACGACGCGACGGGTGCGTTTATGGCGGACGCTTATAAATGCTCCAGAAATTCATTCAATCCCCCGCCTCTACTTGCATGACTTCCTCCGTCGAAATCCTAAATGCCTGCTTCGAAAATTAGCCTCTCTCCAATTGCATCCGTTATTCTTGCTTCCTTATAAACTTAGAATTTCTGATACACTTCTAATCCTCCTGGCATCCCTTTTTCGTAACCATAGTTTCCTTTAAGAAGGCTTTCTGCGTTTCTCATCGGCCATTACTTTGAAGTAATCCTCGGCGCGAAATCAGGTTCGTTAGTAACTTTGTAGCTTACCCCTTTTAAGAAGGCAAGTTGAAGCGTTTTTTAATCGAATAAACCAAAGACGGAGTTTCAATTTCCCGCTCTATAATGTGAGTACTCCGTGAAATGACAAAAAGAGTAATACCTAAACAGCAATTTATTTTCCTTGGCAACCCGATAAAATTGAATAAATACTTTTTTCTGATTCTGAGGAAACCGTTCTTTCCCTGCAGCCTTTTTAAGCACTTTAAACTTTAGTGATGCTCCCGTAACAGCCGATGACTCTGAACTATATTTATTAAGTACACCTCTCCAAGTTTAAACGGGATATAATGCTGACAGTCGGGTTTGGTGTATGTGTGTGTACACCACATCAGTAGGTATCAAGTTATACCTGTAGTCAAGCGGCAACAAAAAGTAAAGAAGGAATAAAAGTTCCTTTCCCTCTCAGTGTTGCAAGGACAAATTATTCTGAAAACTGATAGTTTTCCAAAGAGGTTCATATCTTAAGTGAATAAGTAAAAGTTCATTCATGATAATTCACTCTAGTGTTCCTAAAGCATTTAGGCACAGTCGTCATGGATATTATACTTCTGATTACCCAGGATTTAAGCAGTTATCCGAAAAGTATTTCTTAACCACATGAGGTTCTTCATTCTTTCACATTTCCTTGATGTGGTGATATATTCATATACCTGTTTCTCCTTATTCACGGGCTTCCTGCTCACACACTATAAATCTTTTTGTCGAAAACCCACCGAAGTCTGCAGGAAACTCTCCTGTCTTAATTTTTTTCCGCTGAGTTTCCGTCTTCTCCTTTGCTTTCCATTTTTACATCAATAAATTTTCAATTACCTCATCCTTTATTTGTCATTGAACATCCCTTCATATTTTTATACACTTTACGTTATTTAATTTTTTTATTAATTAATAATAATGAATGCAATAATTCTTTAACAAGCTTTACGTTGCATGGTTCCAGGCTGTAACCGCAAGATTACCAAATTTAATGAAGGACTGTCATGATCGCATCCAGAAAAACCGTCTTGTAGGCGAAATGGAGGAACCAGGTCCTACTAGTCCCCAGGAACTCCTATCATTCCCAAGAAAATTGCTTTTCTTTTTCTAGCCTATTTGTTTAACTGTTCTAACAAAAGTTTCCTTCATCCCTGACCATTTCCCAACAGGGTCCTGTGCTTCCCTTCTACCCTCCCAATCCCTCCCAACAAATTATATAAATCACTTATTCAATGTTACCTTAAACAATAACGCCCTGCCAAATGATTGGAAGGAGGCATATGTTACGCCAATTTTCAAAGGAGGAGATAAGGCACTAGTCGATAATTATAGACCAGTAAGCTTGACATCTGTTGTATGCAAGCTATTAGAAAAGATATTGGCTGATTATCTTTGGGATTTGTGGGAGAGTGAGAACTGGTTGTATAGTCGCCAATACGGTTTTAGAAAAGGGCACTCTTGCGAAACTCAGCTATTAGGGTTCTGCCAAGAAATGCTTGACTCTATGGATGCGGGAAAATAGAAGTGGATGGTATAGTAGTCGATCTGTCAAAAGCCTTTGACAAAGTTGACCACGATCTCTTAGTGCTAAAGATTGGCCAATTGCTACTGCACACTGATGGAAGAGTAATCTCGTGGGTCAAAAATTTCACGGAAGGTCGATCACAAAGGGTCAAATTAGGAGAAGTCTATTCTGAAAAGGGTAACATCGGGTGTCCCACAAGGAAACGTACTCGGCCAGCTCTTGTTTTTAATATACATAAATGATCTCCCAGTAGATATTATTTCTCAGATAAGACTTTTTGCAGACGACTGTATCATGTATAGGAAAATAGAAAATGACAGAGACCGCGACATACTTCAAAGGGACATTAATAAAATGGCGGAGTGGGTGACAAAAAATGGGATGGATATTAATGTTAGCAAATGCAAATCCATCACCTTTAGTAACAAGGTAAATGGAAAACATTGGGAATATAAATTCTCAGAAAATGTCATTCCTAGAAGTGATAGTTGCAAATACTTAGGTGTATATTTAACCAAGGATTTAGGGTGGGGGCTAAATGTGGATTACATTTTTAAGAAAGCTTTGAAAACTCTTCATTGGGTCATGAGAAACCTCAAAGGGAGCGTTAAAGCAACTAAGGAGAAGGCGTATCAGACCCTGGTAAGACCAATTTTGGAGTACGCTTCTCTAGTATGGGACCCTTATGAAGAAGGACAAATCAAAAAACTAGAAAAGGTGCAAAGAAAGGCTGCCCGATATGTACTGGGGAAGCATAGGAGGATGGATAGTGTGTCTGACATGCTAAAAACGTTGGGCTGGGATCCTTTACAAACTAGAAGGAAAGTAAGCAGACTTTGTGGAATGTTCCAATATGGAATATTCTGAATGGGGAGAAGGCTAGGGCAGATCTAAGGAAAGAGGCGGGGAACCCGAATTTTATAGGGAGAAATTACCAAAAATTTAAGGTAAAATGCCGGGCACAAAGAACGAATAAAAAAAAATTTCTTTTCTAAATAAAACAATTGTTGATTGGAACAATTTACCTGCAAAAATTGTTAAGCCCTTTCCGAACAGAGTCCAAACTTTTAAGAAAAGATGTAAACAACTACTGTAATCATTTGATTGATGTGTTGTATAAAATTAAATGTAACAGCTTAATTTTTTTTCTTTCTTGTTGATTGGGAAACAAATGCAAATGAAATAGGGATTTTCTTTTTTTTATATATTACAGATTGGTGTTTGGAAATTTCCTTAAAGTATATTTCTTTTTCTTTTTTCTGACTGATTTAATTTATCATATTTTGTGATGTTGATTGTATTTCAGAAACCATGTTATTTTTCCAAGGCAAGTTTATTGTAACACTTGGGACTTGTGTGCCACCTGACATGTGTCTATTTGCACATGTACATTTTAATAATAATAACAGACTTCCCATCAGACCTCTTCAGCCCTCTTCTAGTGTCCTCGCCAAACGCACGCTCAAACCATACCTACAGCACTCCCTGCCTTACCCTAACCTACTCATGAAATATATATATATATATATATATATATATATATATATTCATTCAAACATAGAAATAGATATAAGGAAAGGGGATAGGAAACACATAAAAGGCGAACACAGGACATGTGGGGAAGGCGGTTTTTGAGCAGATCATGAAAGTAAAAATATTTCCTTATCCGGGATTTGAACCACGGGCCTTCCACTTGCCGGGCGGATGCTCTACCTATTGAGCTAATAAGGAAACCTGATTTACCTTGAGATCTCAAGGTAAATCTGGTTTCCTTATTAGCTTCTCATTAATCCATTTATTTCTTCTAAATTCCATTTCCTAACCCGCCGCCCTTGCCTTATCTTCTTGAAACGGACGTTACATTTCATAACGAATAATTTGTAATCTGAATCCGCATCCGCTCCTGGGAAACTGCAAAATTTTCACACTGTTCCTAAACCTGTACCTAACCATAATATAATCTAACTGATGCATTTCTAAGTCATTTGGCATTATCCAAGTATACCCTACGCCTTTTATGGTGTCTAAAACATGTGTCGGTGATGACTAACCCCCGTCTCCTGCAGAATTCAATCGCTTTCTCCCCGCGTTCATTCCTCGTGCCTAAACCATAGTCCCCCACCTCTCCAACCTCTCTTCCTTCGCCTACCGTCACATTCAATTCCCCAATTACTATCAAATATTTCCCTTCAGGAACACACCCGATAAAATCCACTAACTCACCGTATATCCTAGAGACTTCATCCTCCTTATGGTTTTGCGGTGGTATGTATACTTGAACAATGACCATGTTCGTCGGTTCTGCTTTTATTTCTACTAGAAATACTCTATCCGTGGCTTGTTTTACGTTGAATACGCTCCTTCTTACTAATTTTTTTAATATTACGGCAACCCCTCGTTGGCTCCCGTCCCCGCCGCTATTTATTTTTCCATAACTATTACTCCAATTCCCTCCCATGGACTACAACTTTGTCGTGGTGGAAGGGATTGTGTGTTCCGATGACCCCTATAGGTGTGCTGGCGGGAGTAATAATAATTACTCCTGGAAGGGTCACCCATGCCAGATAGGTCGAAGGTTAGCAGCCAGACGAAAGGTAGTCCACGCAGCGTCTGTTCCTCAGTGAGGCGGCTGCAATGGCGTCTGACCCCAGTGGGGTGGCCATTAAGTGATGGTGTCATGTTAAAAACACTATTGAGGAAGGCGACGGGAAACCACCGCAATTATCATTCCCAAGAAAATATGATGGACGCTAAACAGAAATTGAGTCCTGGCAACTGCGGGACTCGGCCCAAGGGGCCGTGTGTCGTGCCCGGCAGCGGGAGAGGCAAGGCTTCCGCGGTCGTCATCCCACGAAATCCTTGCGGGGGAGAAATAACAGCAGCAGGACAGAAGATGCAAAAGAAGACGAGAGTAGTTAGAATAGGAACCTGGAACGTCAGGACAATGTTGAGGAGAGGAAAATTAGAAAATATTAAGCGAGAGATGGTAAGAGGTAATATAGATGTTTTAGGTCTATGCGAGGTGAGATGGAAGGGTAGCGGGGATTACTGGAGTGACAATTATAGAGTGAAATACAGCGGCGGGGCGAGAGCCAACGAGGGGTTGCCGTAATTTTAAAAAAAGTGGTAGGAAGAAGCGTAGTCAACATAGAGCAAGCGACTGATAGAAATTTACTCGTAGAGATTAAAGCAGAGCCAACGAACTTGGTCATTGTTCAGGTATACATGCCACCGAGCAACCACAAGGAGGAAGAAGTCTATAGGATGTACGATGTGTTAGAGGATATCATCGCGAGTGTTCCTGCAGGCAAACATTTGATAGTGATGGGGGATTGGAATGCGACGGTAGGCGAATGAAGAGATGGGGGTGAGGTGGGGGACTATGGGTTAGGCACGAGGAATGAACGCGGGGAGAAAGCAATTGAATTCTGCAGGAGAGAGGGGTTAGTCATCACCAACACATGGTTTAGACACCACAAAAGGCGTAGGTATACATGGAAAATGCCAGGTGACTCAGAAACGTATCAGTTAGATTATATTATGGTTAGGCACAGGTTTAGGAACATGGTGATAAATTCGCACAGTTTCCCAGGAGCTGATGCGGACTCTGACCACAATTTATTATGAAATGTAACGTTCGTTTCAAGAAGATAAGGTAAGGGCGGCGGGTTAGGAAATGGAATTTAGAAGCAATAAATGGATTAACGAGGAAGGAGTATCAGCAGGCTGTAGAGAAAATGATGGATGACGGTAAAGAACTGAGTACATTCGAAGAAAAATGGGAATGTATCAAGAAAGGGATATTGGAAGCCGCTAAAGACACTATGGGAACCATTAACGGGAAAAGGATAAGGAAACCATGGTAATGGATAAGATGATTGCAAAGATGGATGAGAGAAGAAGATGGAAAAATGTAAACACAGAAATAGGCAAAATGCAGTACAAAGAGTTAAACAATAAATTGAGAAGGGCCACAAATAAAGCCAAAGAAGAATGGTGGAAAACGCAATGCGAGGATATGGAAAATTTACAGAAGAAGGGTGAAATTGGTGCTCTATACAGCAAGGTTAAGTTATTAACGGGAAGTAAGAAGGCAAGATCTGTGCTAACAGTGAAAGATAAGTGGGGTAAGATAATAGTTGAACCAGGAAAAATCCAAGAGAGATGGAAGGAATATATAGAAACACTGTATGGTAAAGAACTTAGGCCGACAAGGTTAGACATAGAAAAGGAACATGACGTAGAAGAAGATAGCTTAGGTCCAGGCATACTCGACGATGAAATAGAAAGGGCATTAAAGGAGATGAATGCAAACAAGGTCAAGGGGGTGGACAACATCCTGTACAACTGTTGAAATGTTTAGGAAAATGCGGGAAGAAGGCCCTATATGGACTGATTCGTAGTATCTATGAAGAAGGAATCTGGCCGGAAGATTTTGTGAGATCGGTGTTAGTTCCTATTCCAAAAAAAGCAAAGGCTACGTCATGTGAGGATTACAGAACAATAAGTCTGATATCCCACGCAGCTAAAGTTATTCTCAGGATCATCAACAAACGGATAGAGAGTAAGGCAAATGATTACTTAGGGTATGATCAGTTTGGGTTTAGGAAAGGAAGAGGTACGCGTGATACCATTGCAGTAATGAGATCACTAATCGAGAGGAATATAGAATACAATCAGGACGTTTTTGCCTGTTTTGTAGATTTCGAAAAAAGCGTTTGATAGAGTGAATTGGGAAAAATTTATGCGTGTATTGCAGAAAATAGGAATGGATTGGAGGGACAGGAGACTGATCCGCAACCTGTACATGACTCAGACTGCTCAGGTGCGAGTGGGGAACGGAGAGTTAGGATGGGCAGGGTTAGGAAGAGGTGTAAGGCAGGGTTGCCCATTGTCACCAGTACTGTTCAACGTATATGTAGAGGAAATGATTAAAGAGGCATGGGAAGAACTGGAGGTAGGAAAGAAAGTCGGAGGGATATTCGTAAAATCGGTTAGATTTGCTGATGACCAAACATTAGTTGCTCAGTCAGCCAAGGGGTTGTAAGCATTGCTGAGTGAATTGGAGTTTCAGTGCGATAAATATGGAATGAGAATCAATATTAATAAAACAAAGGTTATGCGATTTTCCAGAAAGAAAAAGGCTAAGCTAAATATTAAAATAGGCGGGGAAAAAGCAGAGCAGGTAGAACAGTTTACATATCTCGGAAGTGTTTTGGATCAATACGGTCAAAGTAGTAGGGACGTAAGGAGAAGAATTGCGCTAGGCCCGGAGGCTTTCTCAAGGAGGAGGGAGTTGATGACGGGGACGTTGAGTAGAGATGTTAAGACAAGACTCGTAAAAACTCTGATATGGAGCGTAGCTATGTATGGTGCGGAAACGTGGTCACTGAAGCAGGAGGATAGACGTAGATTGGAGGCTTTTGAAATGTGGGTGTGGAGAAGGATGGAGAAGGTGAAATGGACCGAAAGGAAAACAAATGAGGATGTACTGGAGATGGTGGGTGAGGAGAGGGGTTTGTTGAGAGAAATCCTATGGAGGCAGGAAAAATGGATGAAATGCGTATTGAGCGGTAGTGAAATGTTGAAGAAGGTAATAGAGGGGAGAATGTTGGGCAAGCGAGGAAAGGGTAGGAACAGGATAGGGATGTTGGATGGGATGAAGGGAGGAAAGAAGTACACAGAGATGAAGAGGGACCTGATGTAGTTTAGGTTGCTGGATTTGGTTTTGTTGGAGTTACAAAATGCTTATTTGATAGGGGTGTCCATCCAAAAACCTACATTAACCGGTAGATTACCTAATAATAATTACTCCAATTAATCCCCGCTATCCTTCCAACTCACCTCGCAAATACCTAAAACATCTACATTAGCTCTTTCCATCTCTGGCTTAATATTTTCTAATTTGCCTGTCCTCAACATTGTCCTGAGTTCCATGTTCCTAATCTAACCACGTTCGTCTTCTTCCGCGTCTTCTTTCCTGCTGGTGTCAATTCTCCCCGGCAAGGATATTGTGGGATGACGACTGCGGAAGCCTTCCCTCCCCAGCTGCTGGGGAGGACACACGGCCCTTTTGGCCGAGTCCCGTACTTGCCAGAACTCATATTCTCAAAAGTGCCCATCATTATTTTCTAGGGAATAATAATTGAGGTGTTTTCCCCGTGGCCTTCCTCGATAGTGTTTTTAATGTGACACCATCACTTAATGGCCACCCCACTGGGGTCGGACGCCTTTGCAGCCGTCTCACTGGGGAACATACGCTACGTGGATTACCTTTCGTCTGGCTCCTAACCTTCGACCTATTTTGCATTGGTGACCCTACCAGGAGCAATTATTAATTTTTCCGACAGCACAGCTCTAGGGGTCATCGGGACGCGCAAGCCCCTCCACCACGACAAGGTTTTAGTCCATGGGAGGGATACACACATATACATATAAATAAATAAATAAATGTATATATAAGTATATATATATATATATATATTATTCCATATTAAAGTCAATATGTGAACAGTGTGATAATTTAGTATGTCAAAGCGAAGGATAACCTCTTTGGATTAAACAAAGATAGCTACGACAGTGGTAATATACCAGAAGACTTTGAAAAAAGTATAATGATTACAATACCTATGAAACCGAAAACAGATAAATGCGAAGGACATAAAACATCTAGCCTGGTGACTCAAGCATCAAAAATCCTCCTCGGATAATCAGGCGAATAATAGAAGTACATCGTATATATTTGGACTAAAATATACATTTTTAGTTTGTATTTGTGATTGTGTGTGTTTTTTCAATCAGGCTAGCTGACATACAGTGGAGTCTCTAGCCCCTCCGCGCGCCGCACGCGGGGCCCGGATGGCGGTGCGTGTAGATCGGGTGTAAAATCGCCCGGTGCTCGCTTTCCTTCTCGCCGGAATGCGATAAGACGGCGCCATAATAAAGGAAGGTGGCAAAGCATTTATTTCGGGCCTCCCCCGGTGGCTAAGAATGCGGCACGACGGTTTTCCTGGGTCGTTTTTCCGCCTGGGACGTGCCGTAAATCTGATTTAGAGAAGTGGAGTGACGAGATTACGGAATTTTTAGCGGCGTTAAAGGCGCATAGAAATAAAGTTGTCTGCGAATTTTCTTAACCCAAGGCGAGTTTAACTTGTCAAGTGGCGAGATTTTACGATCGCCGGTTTTCCATAAATGCAAAATTTTAAGATTCTTGACTGTATTTATACTTCTTTGTGTCATTTTAATCCTCCAAATCCTGAAAAAAATCATTGTATATTTAAAAAATATTTTTATCGATGAATGGCAATTAAATTAAAATTAAAGTGAGTAATTTTTGACATTAACAAATGCAAAATTCAGTTGCCATTGATTTGTCTAAGTAGGTTGTCAAATAATTTCATAATTTTAGCTTTATTAAATGTATTCAAAATCCTAATCATTGGGGCCATTTGTGTATCTAATTGATTTCAATCCCTTCTTTTTTCTAAAGGAGATGAAAACTGGGGTGACACATATTTGATTGTGTCAAAGTTTGAGTGATCCAAAAGTGACATTAATAACCTACAACTCTTTGCTAAACAGTCTTAAGTAACAAAAGCATTAATTTAATTTTTGTTTATCTTTGTGTGGAGAATACGTTCATGATTTTTCATGACAAATTAAAGCATTACACCATAATGTTTATCTAATATTTAAGAGGATTAATTTATTTCTGTAAACCCATAGTATGTTTACGAAAAATATAGTTATTTTTTTATATTGAAGATTTTCTCATTAAATTACTTACAACCAACTGTCGCAAAGGAACATTAACTCCATTACACTTGATGGGCTGTTAGGTGATCGTAGATGTATGTGTTGTTGTAAAGGGCGTAATATTATCATGTTAAATTCGACGAATAATTGGAAACAGATAATGGTCAACGCAAACTCTCACAATTTGAACGGACTTTCCGTTTTGATTCCGAATTGATCTCTCTATGTATGAGAAGTGAACTAGTCATCAGCACCATGGTGTTGAGCATTAGTTTACGGGTGTGTCGTGCGTGTTACGCTATATTATTCATCATTCGGTTCTTCAAACATAATTCCGCATGGAAATTCATCTGAAACCTCTCTTTCTTTTCAGGTTCCTAACATTCTGCTATTTGGCGGCATTCAATTGTTGGCTACTTCTCTGCCCAGTGACTCTCAGTCACGACTGGCAGATGGGCTCCGTTCCACTAGTCACTAGTCTCGCGGACTCCCGCAACGTCGCCACCTGTCTCTTCGCCATTTCCTTCCTCGCCTTGGCATACAGAGGCATTGCTGACTTCGAAGTAAGTGGAAAATATGCGACTCGATTTGTACCTTTCCTGGCGCTCGGCGCCAGTCTTTAGTCATTGTTTGTAGCTCTTTCTGTTTCAGAGGGCAAGGAGAGGCGTGAATTCATGTGTGAATGCCTTACTTTTATATAAAGCCTTCCTAAGCAATGTTCCATTTGACGACGGAAAACGTTCCGCCTCCCAGAATTTTCTTATTCAGGTTAAAGTTCTGTGAAAATGAAACGCTCTATTTGCCAGGAACAAAACTGGGAAATGGATGGAAAAATATCGCTGCCGGGGCTTAGCTCTTGGAGTAGACATGAAATGCGCCAAGACTTGAAACTACGGCCGCGAGAAACAGTGTGCAATGCAAAGGGCGCCGTAAATCTCTTAAATGCCTCTGCGAAATCTTACACACTTCAAGCTGAATTGTGGGACGTATACACACAAAAGAGGATAAATGGATGGCTTTGAAAACACGTTTTGAGAATTTTGCAATATTCTGAGGGAGAAATGCTAAGATCTCGATTGAGTAATGAGTAATAATATGCTCAATAAAAATCCCTCCATCGACATATTTGCATTGAAATTACTTAATGATGTGCTTAGAAAGCTCAGTGGATGTTTTTGAGTGTCGTTGTTAAGTGGTAATTTTAACTCTGAAGCAATGCCATAATTCACATGAATGAATAATGTTAATTAATTAGCATTTTTAGATTAATGATTTTTCTGACAATATCATCAAAAAGCTTACGAAAATCAAATGCATAGAAGCTTCATGAAATGGCATATATAGAATTTAATTGATTTTATAAAAAGGGAGTTTTGTTTTCTTTTTTTATTTATGAATTATTAAGTTATCATTTAAAACAAAAAGCGTGCAAGCAAATATGCATATTTTTGAAAATTACCATTACACAATTTTCTCATATTAACTTGATTAGCAAAAGTCGGTAATACACCTGGTTTATGACATTTAAGTCTGCACATTTCCTTAGGTGTCAGAGTTTCATTAGTGCAAAAATCTCCAAATGTTTTAAGGACATTTTCACTTTCAAGTATTATATTTAAAACCCTACGTCATTAAGGTTGAACAATACCAAGAAAAATGACCCTTGGGATCTGAAACTGAACTGATACCTTTTCGTTAAATATCATGGTTATTTTCCTCATTTTCATTCTTACATTTCCAAAATTAGCTCTCTGAATTTGCGGTGAATATATTTTTATTTTATTGAATATTTTAATTTTGCATGATCATCCGTAGGCATGAGTGTTGTTCTTCTCAACCAGCTTTTAGTTTTCTCATTTTGGATGATTTTAATTACTCCATTCCACTTCAAAATCGAGTCCATTTTGTGTAATTCGCGTCATGACATAATTAACATCATTTCATAAAAGGAAATACCTCTGATGTCTTGCCAACTTAAAAATTAACCAAGCAAAGGGCAGCATATCTCATTTGCATAATTTCTTCATGTATATAGTATGCTTATTGCTCATTGCAAGTGATTGAACTATTTTCAGTATTATTGGCGGAAAACAAATGAGGAAGTGCTGGAGATGGTGGGGGAGGAGAGGGGTTTGTTGAGAGAAATCCTATGGAGGCAGGAAAAATGGATGAAGGGTGTATTGAGCGGTAGTGAAATGTTGAAGAAGGTAATAGAGGGGAGAATGTTGGGTAAGCGAGGAAAGGGCAGGAACAGGATAGGGATGTTGGACGGGATGAAGGGAGGAAAGAAGTACACAGAGATGAAGAGGGACCTGATGTAGATTAGGTTGCTCGATTGGGTTTTGTTTGGAGTTACAAAATGTTTATTTGATAGTTGTGTCCATCCAAAAACGCACCTTAACCGGTAGATTACCTAATAATAATAATAATATTATTTGCATTAAAAATGGTTCAATGGTTCAGTCACAGTGTTGTCCTTATCGTTCGTGGGGCATATTAACTCTATCCATTCTATACTTAATCCCTTAAATTTCATTGACATGAAGTCACCTACCTAATGAGATGGGGCTAATAATACATACTGAGCATCATGGCTGAAGAGATATCCTTCCAATTTATGCTAGAGGTTTAAATCTGTAATTTCACGTTGCCTCCGTGGGTGATTCCAAGGCTAGCTCCTCTAACAATGCTGATACGCTACTCAATTTGTCATAACAACATTTTACAAATCTGACTCCTCTACGCTGCACGAGATCCAATTCGGCAATCAATCCAATTACATGAGTATCATATATGCCACCG
>CM073775.1:103769554-103790642 GCA_037158775.1 Hetaerina titia
ATGGAAAGAATGGCAAATACCCGTCTCGTTTGCTGCTTGGAGAGGCGACAACTTCTTTCTGATGGTCATTTTGGTCTCCGACGCGACAGATCCACCAGCGACCATCTGGTGCAAACTGACTACTTAATCCAGGAAGCTTTTCTATGACGCACGCCAGCACTTCGTTGCCGTTTTCTTCGACCTGGAGAAGGCGCACGACAGGGTATGGAGACAAAATTCCAAATAGTTTGCACCAGCGGGGTTTTAGGGACAATGTGGCCTCTTTTCTTCAAAAAAATTTTACCGAACGGCACTTTCAAAGTTTGAATAGGAAAACATCTATCCCGAACATTTTCTCAAGAGATCGGGGTACCCCAAGGCTCCGTCCTGAATGTAAGTTTATTTTCCACTGCAATCAACGATGTTATGGATTGTGTTTATTATTTAACGGCTTTTTACGGAGATGGGCGCACTCTTTCTCTCACTCACGGTCTTGCTATTTTCTGCTGGTCATTCAGTCTTGTTAGTGCTTCAAGGTATGTTCAGGTGGCTCTGATCAAATTGGGAGATTAGGCACGCAGTAATGCGTTCCGCTTCTCTACTTAGAAAACCAAATGCGTTCACTTCCACCGACTTTGAGGACGCTCTACTTCCCCGGCACTATGCATGTGTAGCTGTATGCCCTTTATATAGTCCATTCGTCTCTTGGGAATGGTCGTAGATTGCAGACCAAACTGAAGAAAGCATATCCGGTTAGTACGGGTAAAGATCTGATTTTTATTTATATTATAAATTTATAAGTTTTTAAGTCACAACGCATGGGGAGCGGGTCGTTCTATTCTTTTACCCATACCGTGCTTTGGTTCGCTCCAAATTGGACTATGGTTGTGTCATGGACTCTTCGCAGAGAGAATCGTGTTTGAGACCTATGATCGGAGTCCACAATGCCGGTCTTTGTGTGACCGTCAGCGGTTTCAGGACGAGCACAGCATAAAGAATATAATTCTGCGGTAGCCACCTTTGGCAACCCGTAGAAACTTTCTGATGGGTAATTATGCTTGTAAATGTTCATCCGTGCCTGACCATCCATAATTTGATTTTCTTTTTAATCTGCGCTTCGTTGACTTGTTTTACACGCGGAGAAGGGTTATTAGGTCCCCCACCGTCTGTTTTAATGACCTTATCCGTGAGGTAAAACTTACCCTGCCCCAAGTATCCCGTTTCCTCTAGATTCGTATCCCTACATCAGAGGGGTAAACAAATTTCATTTCTATAGCTCCCTGGACCCAGGGGAATTGCTGGAAATGAAAGAGCCGACACAAAGGCGTCCCAAATATACTCGAGACTGACTCTATATTGGCGCCAATGGACGATTCCCGCTGCAGAACTGTCCTAAAGCAATGGCGGTATGTGTCTGAAAGTTACCTGTAATGAGCTCCGGGGAATGAAGTCAATGGCATCGGCGTGGCCTTCATCCGTTAGGAAGAACCGGAGGGTAGAGGTGGCGATCGCATGCCTGTCACACACAACTTGCGGAAAAAAGACAGTTTGACACTCCTGCGAATTTTTCTTAATTGTATTGGTCTGAACATATTTTGAAGTAACAGCTACGGGCAAATAAATTATGTTACGTGGCTGCATAATCTATCAAGGACAGTGCTACCTGACTATTCTATGCAAACGCATATTTTATGTTTTTCTGAGATGATTCAAGATGGTATGTAGCTTGAATTAAATATGAACAAATCAATCTTTGAGCTAATATTCTTCTCTATAAGGTTAGTAAAAGGGTGTGAGTACTTTGAAATGAATTCGAAGTAGACTTTTCTTTGCAGTCTTAACTCGAGAGGTGAAGGGTATGCGTAGATTTATGTACTTATAATTACATATCAAGCGACGAAATTTGCGTGAAAGCGTGTAAGCGTGTAAGAGTATAATGATTATCGGAATAGCTGTAGTAATCAATATTATTACTATACAAATAAATGATAAATATGATATTTAAGAATGAAGAGAATAATGAGCCGAAATTGGAATTAATTGCGTGGTAAAGTAATTGCAGGAACACGGAGGTACATGAAAGAATCGAAATAATCATCTACGTAAACCAATTTACGCTCTGTGAAGACCCTGAGGGGAAACGGAGAAGTACATGTATATGACTGCGAGATTTCAAAGTTTCACTATTTTCAGGAGTAATAAGGCAGAAAAAAACTTTCACACCAATGCCATCTTGGAATGAATTGATTATTGCTTTATTAAAGGTCAAATTCATTTCCCTGTTTTCGTGTGTAATAAATTTAGGCACACATGTGCTACACAAAAACAATTTAATATCGGTCCACTTTGACCGTTGTTATAGAAAAAATTCCCGCTTTCTTTGCGGCATTTTCTCCCTCTCCATTTAATTCGCAACTCTGTTCATCGGAGAGGCTCGCGTTCCTCAATCGATTTTTATTACATTTCCTCTCCTCTATCACCCCCTTGGTTGATAAATGGTAATTTGACAAAGAAATCTCTCGATAAGTTCATTTGCACTGAAAAATATGCAACTCGAGTGTGAAAAGGGTTTAGTGTAGCTGATCAAGCCAATTTATTTTTATGAATAATGACAAATATGATAAAACAATGGCAAATTATTTACACAAAACTTCATACGTATGATTCGTAAAAGTTACCATTATGTACTGCGGTGACACTGCTCCAATGAAAATTCCAATTGAACGGTATAAATTATTTGTTGGAAGGTTTCAGTTGATATCTTTGCAATTAAGGAATTCGGTAAATTCCATTTGGTATCCCTCATCTCTTGCTAAAAATCATTTACTTGACTAACGGCGTAAATTCCTCATTGTATTAAAGAAAAAATTTGGACACTCAGGACACGAAAAACCGGAAAAACCTATAAAATCGCCAAAAATTGAATAGAAACTGTACGCTCCGTGTCTCCGAGAGTTACGTCCCTTAAAGAGTTCCCCCCTTGATATCTACGAGTGCGCTTTCATCCTCAAATTCGACGATGGTTGAAATTCAGACCCGAACCCCCATTGTCTCCCTCCTACTCCTATTATCCCCACGGATTTTGCCTCTTCTTGCTCCATCCCACCCCCAGCCTCCCATTTTTCCCAATCCACCCAACTTATCTCCGATCTGTTGTGCAGTCATTCGGCAATCATTCTCAGCCTGATGAAGATGGAACGGGGTTGCATCTGCCGCTTTTCCTCCCTCCTCTCCCTCTTCCTTTGATCCTTCCTTAAATACTTTTCGACCCTCACCCTATCTTACACCACACCACATCCCTGACCACCCTTCATATCGTTTCCCTCGGACGCTGTGGAAGTGCCACCAACGCCCAGCTGGACCCCTGGCGCCCATCGTAAGAGAATTCTCCAGCGAGCGACAGGGGCTCGTGACTCATAATTTCCATCTTCAATGCCCTCCATCCCTAATCCACTCCTCTTCGCTACCACTTCCCAGTGTAAACTTCCCAAGAGACAATGTGCCAATTGACATAAATTACAGACCCTTTTAGCACTTAAAAGGTTAAAAAAATATTATCTTCACATGAAATAAATTATGAATGTAAAACTTGGTGAATTCTTGCATTGAGTTGGAAAATAAAATCGAAAACAATGGTTCATCCTTGGTCTCAGTGTAGAGCAACACTAGCATCAGGAAGAGTAAATGTCCCAAATGAGGTATTACGTAATTATTGAAATTTCCGAATTCTTAAAAAGAAACAATTTCACCCAGCAACTATACTAGTTTTTAGAGCAAATTTTAAATCAATACCCGATTAAGTTCAAATATGGAAAGCTTACAAAATGAGGGAGATAAAGATTTTGCACTCCATAAAATCTCTATGAAAATTATCAGCTTGTATTCACGACTCACTGTCACCAGTTTCTTTTTGACGTAGTTCAGGATTAGTGAATACTGGGCTCACCTAGTTGGTACATCCTTGAACTCCTCCGTGCAGGCTGCATTAAACAAATTCGGACTTCCCTGTCTTGCGGGGTGCGACACCATCGCGTCACGCCTCTCGTGGGGTGGGTGCGAACCCTCTAAAAGGAACTTTAAGCCCCTAGATCACACTCACATTTTTACCTATCATCCCATAACAGTCTTTATCACTCCATCGCTTTCTTATCCTCAAAGCGAGATCCCTCCCCCTCCCCCCACCCACCCACCTTCATCCCTTCCTTCCCACCCACATCATACCTCCTTATCTGGAACCTATTTTTCCATCTCCCTCTCAATCTTCCCGTCCGTTTTTATACCTCCACCGTCCGCACTCAAAAGGGTGCCTCCCTTCACCCTGTCTCCATTATTAAAGGGACCCTCTCCCCACGGGGGCTTCTCCGCCCTTTCGGGCGCCGAAGGACCATCCTTCTCGCCCTCTCCCCCCAACGCCTCCATCCCTGCAAAGGCGAACAATTTATGACAAATACGAACGCACCCGAGAGTTCTTTTAAGGCATGCACGGGGCAAAAATAAAATATCCACCATTGGTCTTCTTACTTTTAGACACCTCGGTGTATTTTCTATGAAGATACCATTTTAGTATTAAATGAAGTTATTAATTCCAAGAAACTGCGGGAGATGCCCCCACGGTAAATCTTAACGTAGTCATCCACTACGTGTGCATTACAATGCAACGGTTGCAGAGTGTAAACATCATTCGCCTTGACCGGGACTCGAACCCGGACCCCCCGATTCCCGGCCGGGTGCTTTAGCCGGACATCGAGTTCAAGGCAAATGATTTCTCCGCTCTGAAATTGTTGCATTGAAATCATTAAGTCTCATTTAAAGTTTTTCCGGTGCCTTTTTCCATTGCATCGCAAAATCGTTATGTGATCGGTAACTGTACGGAGCGTTTAATTACTGGCGGTAGAGCCTGGAGATAATCCGGATGACTCTCTTGTACGTGAAAGCCCAATTTGTTGACGCATTGGATTCCTGAGTAGTTTCTGAATAACACATCTTTCTGGACAATGCCAGGACACAGAGATGACCCTTGTTGGACCACCCTTGTCCACCCAGGAGGGTGAAACTTGTGCACGAAAGGGGCGGGTCTATCGGGAGTTTTTACTCCCGCTGGCATTGCTCTGAGGGTCACTGTGGCGGCTGGGCCCCTCCGCCGCGAGAAGGTGGTAACCCGCCGGCGGGAGGAGGGCTACGAGTGTGTAAATATGAATAAAAATCGGTAAATGGAATGATATTGGATTGGATATGTTGAAATGGATGTGATTTCAAGATGAGAATAGATTTCTCTGAGAGCAACAGTTTTAATCTTACTGCAGAACTATGAAACTTACTTCAGAACTGTATTTTTTTCTAACCTATGCGATCAGAAAGGCTGAAAAAACTCTACCATTTTGATTTCAATAAGTAAAAATGCGAAGTTGAATATTACAGTAAGATTCAGTTACCTGGATCAAATGGAATAGTCTCAGTTACGCGTTTATTTGGGTAGTAAGTATTTCTAGGTCAAATGGGCGTAGTGGTAGAAGCATAAGAATGAAAATTAACTATTTGAATAATTCTATAATATAATTGTAAAATCTATAATATAATTCTATTCTATTTTTGTAAAATCATTGAGGACTGTCGACAGGTACATTTGTTAAAACTCTTAATCAATGATCACCACGAACTAATATGGAGGGTAGTGCCGCCGCATGGAGAGGAAACATTCTTTGAGGCAAGGGAATGAGTGTAGAGGCTTTGGGGAAGTTGTGAGTGGGGATGGATCGAGATATTTCAAAGTCGAATCCGAAGAAATTCAAGTCCAATGGATAGGAGTGCGAAGAATGAAATCATGAAGATGGTGGCGTGATTGGGAAGTTGGAGAATGGAATTCGTAAAAGCGAGAATGTATGGACGAGAGTACGTAGTGGGCGGGTGCCGTTGGAGTGTTGAAAGCTTAAAAGGCGCTCTTTGGCTCAATATAGTATGTCTGCTGTATTCTATGCATATTCGCTCATGATAGATGCTAAAATATAATAAAAACTTAATAATAAACGTCAACCGATTCCAGATTAACAAACCATCCAACATTTTAGCCAAGGCAAATATTATAGCGGAATAATGACAAGCAAACGTTTTAAACAAAATATTTATCTTACGTATTACATTACTATGGGATATATAATACACATATACTCCCTGCAATCATCACTGCAGAGTGTATATTATTTTAATTGCTAATCTACTTGTAATTCTTTATGACTAAATTTCATTGGATAACCAATTTTGAGTTTTGGCCAGTAATTTCATAATCTTTGCTCCATGGTTCATGGCTTTTGAAATTTAATATAATTAGTGAGGTATTTAAAATACGATGTATTTTTTGTTCATGAAATCGCCTAGTTATCGTATTCGTCGTATTTTAATATACGTCCTTGAAAAATGATTTAGTATACCCGCTTGAATTAGATTTTACATGTATTTATATCGTAAGTAATTAGCATCCAAATGCAGGTACTAAAATATTAATGAAAACATAATTTTTACGCAGGTCCATCCACAAAAGAGCATTCTGACGATATTTCATCCAAAAAATTTATAGAGTTAGACGAGTCCATGGTTTTTTTACAATGTAGTATTTTGGACGTCCAGTTCTTTTGCACTAGGTTTTTTTCAAAATATGTACACTACTGAGGGGCATGGAGTGCATTTTGCGATGTATTGATTTATTGAGAAGGAATGGTCCAGGACACTAACTTCCGCTAGGAGCTGTGAAAACTCTAACAGGAAATGGCTAGAGACGAGAACCTCACTCCCAATGGAGCATTTAAAAAAAATGGGAAAACAAAATAAAACTACACTAATGAAAAACTGAAATTCAGCCCTATTAAGATATGTTATTTAACATTCAAATATTTTGTTCCACTTCTCATATATTGTTAGTTTGAGAACCGTATAAATTTAACAGAATTTGAAGAATTGTCTCATTATGCCATAATATAAAATCCGAAGAATAGTGCAAGATTATTAAAGAAATCACATGGGAAAAACATTACCAATCGTGTTGACGATTTCATAGGTGGTAGGGTTTACGTGCCATCCATCACTAAAAGACGTCGCACTGTTGAACTTGTCTTCTCACTTTTTATTACTTACTATTATTTAATACGGAGTAGAAAGTGAGGATTGTGTACATTATACAATCGTAGGTAATAGGGCATATATATATATATATATATATATATATATATATATATATATATATATATATGGAAGGTCCTGATTGAATGGGAAAGAATGTATCATACTTCATGTTTGGGATAAATAGGATTTGTCTTTTTATATGTTTTGGTGAGTGGACTATTATTGTAGAGTATGGTTTGTATTCAGTAGAAAATAATACGAATCAAATATAGTATGTTCACTTGAAATTTCGTTCGAGTATATTGCAAGTCTATCTCACCGGATTGAGAACCATTCCTGAACCTTCTTTATAGCGACCTCAACTTTCTTTTTGGAAAACAGTCACGCTAAAGATCAGAAGCTTACAAGTGCAAATAAATTTCAAAATTCCTCGAAGTGATAATTGAAATTTGGCCGTTTGATAAATGAATGGAATCTAACGTGCAGGCAGGTAATTTTAAAATGCTTCTTTTACGTAATGAATGGCTCATCATTGGACTGTATGAGCAAATCTTTCCGTGCTTTCACACTCGAGTGTTTTTTACGGTAGGTTTTTCTTACGTGCAAAGCAAGAGTACATTCTTATATTTTACTAAAAATAAGGGACTGAAGAAAGACAATTGCATATATTTTTAGGCCGTACTCTTTAAGTGAAATTTTAATTTTTTCAGCAGTCATTTTTGTGATCTGAATGGTACCAAAGTGAGACTTTGTATCACCATCAGATAATTGAATGAATTACCGTTTGGAGAAAGGGGCGAAAGTGGTTTTTTGATGCGTAAAACGCAATTTGTACCTAATTATCTCTTCGGTAAGGACGCTGAAAATGTGTTTCGGATACGTAATCAGATTTACTTTGGCTTGATAAATCTGCAGTCATGGTCGAAAAATGGTGTAAAAAATGTTATTCGAATATTGTTCTGAGGAAATGAAGAATCTTAATTCTGCAGTGATAAATAAAAGTATTAAAATAAGTTTGATGAACACACTGTTCTTAGCCCATTTGCGCAATTAACATTGTATAAAATATAATACTTTTTAAATTCCAAGAAACTGCGGGAGATGCCGCAACATACGACTACGTATGTCCGCGACATTGTATGTACGGTATTTCATCACAACCTCTTGTTCCTTCAAAGACGCCAAAATTTCAGAGTTTAAGAGGATTCCTCGATAGCTTAACTGGCTAAAGCACTCGGCCGGACATCGAGGGATCCGATTTTAAATCTTGGTCAAGGCGAATGATTTTTACGCTCTGAAATTGTTGCCTGATAATACTTTTTATACAGTCGGCCAAAGGATCTAGTGTGCATGTCGTTAAATTACTTGTAATGTGTGCGGAAAAATTGATAGTTTGCTTTACGTGAATTATCTTCTATCCAATTTATCAGAAATTAATATGGTGACTTTACTCTTGGTATGTGAATATTTTTCCGCACTCACTGCCGCAACTAAAACTAGTCTTATTCATGATCATTCGGATGCTTGCTCTCCCGTCGCTCTAAGATAAGAAAATGTCCTCCACTTGTTTCTTCACTGTGGCAGCGTCATCTGTGGGGTTATGGTCGTCCACTTCTTGGAACGCCGTCTTTGAGGGCCAAGCGGCCAGCTTGAAAATTCTTTTTCTATCTTCACAACTTTGCCATATTACAGACTATTATTTTCATACGCAGTCATCATTTCATTGGTAATTTGCTGGAAACTCTACCCTTTCAAATGAAGGAAATTAATCAAACTGCGAGTCTCCATCTTCCCCGTACTGCGAGTTATTCAATCTACGGCTTCATAAAACAAAACAAATCAACATTGATAATTGCAATGTACAACACTATGCACACAAGAATAAGAATTCGAAATCAGAATAACTTTTTCCGACCGCGGTAAGGGTAAAAATATTCGGGTAAAAATTTGTCTGGTGTGTGTTCACCCCCTGCCACACAACCTAGCGATGACCTACATGATACAAAAAGATAGAAATATAAAACATAAGTAGCAGGTGGCTTCAAACACCTTTCAGAGTAGTAACTGTACTTGCCGTTCGTATGTGACTTTATGGTTGATACCCTCAAGGCGCTTTATCCATTAAACCTAGCGGGAGCTCCAGCTAAATAATTACATGAGTAACAGAAGAAAATACGCGTGCCCCCCAACGAAATGGCTTTTTGAGGGGTTTCAACTAATTATATAATTGGATCTTGTGGAGAGATGCGCTGGTTTTGAAAAATATTTCATTTCCATGAACGGCGGATATACTGTTCTTCATTTTAAATCTCTTGCGAAATTTCTTTCGAGTCTCTTCACTGACATTGACACGTTCGCATTTCTCTAATTGTTTCTTTTACATACTGGTGTTCTTTTCCGGAGCTCTTTTTTTATATTCTCTCGCTTTTCATTGCCGAGGCAAACGTCACGTATTGCACCAGAATTATTCTGTTGTATACAAATAACTATATTTTTCTAGCGTTAAGATTAAATATATATGGATTAAATATCTAGTATAAATTAAAAATACGGCTCTTTAGCAGTAGTGTTGAAAATATTTCATTACCCCCATCGTACTACGATAGGAGAGATTATGCTAATAAAATTAGATAGTGTAGAACAGATTTAATTAGAGATTTAAGATGCCATTTTTCCACGAACAATAGGGGATCAGAATAACATTGTCCGATCGCGGTAGGGTCTTATTCGGTTTTAATCAATCGGGTGTGAATTCACAGGCGCTGCTACATACCCTGGCATAGGCTTTGAGGGTCCTATAAAATACTAATACTAAATGACATTGCTGCTCGCCCGTGTAGCTGCTCGTATATTGTTTATTTGTAGTCATGGGCAATTAATACAACGACAAGTTATTTCTTGATGTGCACTCTCTTTGCAAAATAATCTCATAGCCGCTGAGGGTATGGCGCGATGTAGGTATATTTACATAACTGAGAGTTTGAATTTGAAAAAAAAATTTTCAGATATCTATCCCTGACGGAATGCAGTCGATACTCGACGTAACGTAAGGTTTTGCTTAAAATTATTTTCCAACGTTGTACCATTGTACCGTTGTGTGTGTTGTACCGTTGTACCAAGCGCCAACGTTGTTAGATCTTTAGCAAAAACCGAGGGAAGAAGAATTGAAAATGGGATGCATTCACGATGTGTGAGAGGCATCTGTCACTATCGGCAATTTTCCTCGCAAGCAGTAAGCAGGAGACATTGGTCTCCCCATCATTCTCTTAGGTACCGATTAGTGCTTATGGCCATGTATGTCGAAGTTCATTATTTCCGAACAAATATTGTGTATCGCGTCACCAGCGTGGAGAAGGGGAGTTAAGTGGTGCAGGCCAAGGGAAACCTGCACCACCTAACTCTCTTTCTAAATTAAACTTACGATCTAGCTAATTCCTCTTTTCGACAAAGAAGACCTACCGGTTTTTGGAACAAATGTGTCTTTATTGGAACAGAAACAGACCGATCCACTTGGTTTCATGGAAAAAGAAAGAGGAAAGACGATAGTGCAAGGCAAGAAAGACCTTAAGTCTTTGACTTGGCTTATTTCGATGGAAGGGTGTTCCTAGGTCGATAGGCCATGAAACGAGTGTCCCACCGAACGAGAGAACCTCCCAAATGACAAATATTTTAATCCCTCTTCTTTACTTTGCTTGCTTTCGGTTCGGTTAGTGTATGCTGAATCGACAAATATAACGAAAATCTTTTTACTTTATTTCTACTATTTTAATGAATAATATTTTTTAACAGTGTTTTTCCTTAATCATAATTACCCCATTTGTTCGAAGTCAATTTAATAGTTTTCAACGAAATATCTGTGGGTAAAATATCGCCATGGTCCATGGTAAAATGTATTTCTACGTCAGTCTCGTAGCCTCGGTGTAAAATTTCTCTATGGCCTTCAAATTACACAGGCCAACAGTGGTTTTGGTGCCGGAGCTTTTAATGCTGATTTAAAGGACAATTGGGGTGCTGAATCCAAATATGACACTAGTTTTTTTCCTATCAGCTATAGTTTTCAAGATATAGATATGTTGTTACTTACGTAAAAAAATCTTCTACATGATGATATGGGAATATTATATTAATAATAAAACCCACTAATATAAAGACTTGATTTATTTCTAGGGCTGTTAAATCACCCACAAACACAACAGAATTTTACAATACAATTTAACACAAATACTGAAATTTTTTACTGAAATAAAACAAATTGAAAAGAAAAAAATACATAAAAACATCACTCAACACATCGGAAGCTTCTTTTGCGCGATTTTCTTGAGTGCACTTTGTTCAAACAGTCTCGTTTTAAGCACCAGCAGTAATCTGCCATCATATGGTTATCCCATCTTCCTTGGTAGCGAGCTTCCATTGTTTTTATATCCTGGTGAAATCTTTCACCTTGTTCTTCACTTGTGCCTCCTAAATTTCCAAGAAAATTGTCCAAGTGGCTGTGTAGGTAGTGAACTTTTGTGCTCATATTACATCCAAGTGATTTGAAGTTACTGAGCATAATGTTTACCAGCTCAATATAATTTTCACTTTTGTGATTTCCTATAAAATTTTTATGACCTCAACAAATGACATCCAACTAATTTTTTCAATCTCATTCATTGACTCGACAAAAGCAGGATCCTTTGTAAGTTGTCTGATTTGTGGCCCCTCAAAAATACCAGGTTTAAGTTTTTCAATACTTATATGGGGCATCTTTAGTCTTAAGTAGCCGAAGCATGGTCCATCCTTGTCAAGAGCCTTTACAAATTCCTTCATTAGGCCTAGTTTAATATGTAGAGGCGGTAAGATGATTTTCTCTCTTTCAACTAAAGATTCAGCACCAAATTCCCGGCACCAAAAAAAATTTTTTTTTTGTAGGTCTGTGTTATCTACAATATTTAAGTGTGCCCTCTATGTTTACGCCCCTGATGCCATGGAAAGCTAAGTTATACGATAGGAAATGGATACTGAAATTAATCTGTGTAAATGATAATAATAAGAGGGTCAAACGCGAATTTAAAAAAGTTAATTCTAATTTTTGTGTCAGTTCCCGTTCCCACGCTTGTTTCTACCATTTTTGAAAATGTTATCTTTTAATAATGAACCTTATCTAATGGTGCTAGGATACCTTCAGGTGACTGTTTATGGCAGCCCTGGCTATTTACTAAACTTGATAGTTTTTACGAACATTTTTATTCTAATCTAGAGATATGAGCACAAATATCTGTTGGTTTTTTCGCGTGCTGCTGTAATTAATGATTCACCTGCCGAGCGAAGTCAAAGCCTGCGAAAGAATAAATATTTGGTCCGTAAATTATGTGCAGCCAATTATCCAATGAGAATGTTTGATACCGATGCCTTGCAATCACATTCCACAAAATCAACTGCATGAATTCAGGAGGTAATGGGTGCTAAAAATGAGTCCGTAGCATGTATTAATTTACGTGGGAGTGATGCGGCCGAGTCAATGATTCAACAGCGGCGAGATGTATTGAAATGGATGCTCATGGAGGGTTAATATCCGGGAAATCATCCAATAACGGAAATGTAACTGTCGGTGATAATGAGTAGACAATCATTCAAAAAGATTAGTTTTTTTATTTCACATTAACTTGCTTGATAAAACAAAACTTTACGAAATTGCTTGCCTCAAACTTCGCGTTTTGAAATTAATTTATTCTTATTAACTTAAAATTTCGAGATATTTTAAAACTCTATGTCGAAAAATATAAATTAAGAGCGATATTTAATTATGGTTTTGGGATTATAAGCACTTTCGAATTTAAGATATTAATTCATGTTTTAATGTAAGGAATAATTCATATTTTTGGCTAACATATTTTTGAATTATTGAAAAATACAGTTTCAAGATATACTTATTTCAATTTATAAGCCATCATCTCGATTTTTTGAGTCGTTTTGGAAAAGTCTTTTAAATTATCAATTATTCACTGTACCTGAAACGTTAGCAAATTGAAAATGGTAATCGCCTAATGTTTTAAAAATAGACTCAAAGCAGAGTAAAATGCAATGAGTCAAAATAAGGCTGCATTCGAGTGGTTCACTCTGGTTTAATTTCTGGTCAATTCCGAGTGCCAAACATTTTCTAAAATATGACTACGACTCTGCAGGAATGTAGGTAGACCTGTGTAGGTTTCCTATTGTCCGGAGGATTTCGAGTTCAAATCAATTTGATACCTCTGTACATCGATGGAATACAAGTAATTCAGTTTTCTGGACGTTAGATCTCTGTGGGAAACTGCAGGTAGGACACGGACAGGATATTTGCCAGGTTCTCCTTTCCTTGTTAAATCCTCGCCTCTTGTGCTACGTTTACAAGTCCACATCAAACCACGGGTTTAGGCTTGGTTTGCATGAGGAAGAGACTTGTTTCCTTGAAATGAATGTGTGCACTGCTGTGGATTGGGGTTTGCATGTGTGTGTTGGTTTTGTATGCGGTATTTCTTATTTCCTTTTTTGGGTGGTGACCTAATACCCCCCGCCACACGCCCTTGCGGCGGCTTGCGGGGTATTATGTAGATGTAGATGAAATGGAAGGGGATTAAACGAATCTCCGTACCACGTTTAACACGTCTCTTCCTGATGGCTTCTCAACGATTGAACCAATCTATGAGAAGCATATTATTCGTCGATGTTACTCTTGAAAATTCGATATTCCTCTAACAACTTGAAATGCACATAGTGTCGAAGTACGGCTTTTAGGACCCCCCTGACGAATCCGAAATATGTGTTGACTCTCCGTACCCGAGGATGTTGTTTGTTAATATTGGTGGATACCATTTCTTTGGTGCTGTTTACAACCAGAGCGCTACTCTACACTCGTCAAAGCTAAACTGATTATTTCAATGCGTGTCATAATATTCAAATTGCCATATTTTGACATTGATTGCATTGGGCACCATTGAACATATTTTCGCTGTCATTATTTAGTCGTGGGCACATTTTTTGAAGCGAGTTCTGGCCAGTAGTTGGGCGTTGGGTTTGTGAGAGGGCAGTCGTTTCCTTCCCAGGCTTCCACTCAACTCGATGTCAATCCAATTAATTTTGCCACCCGAACGGCCACACCCGTCGCTCGCCATTAGCTTCTCGAAATTCCCGCAACCCGCAAATTCAACCTCTCCCAACTGCCGCTCGTTTTTTATTTCGGACAACCCCGAAACAGGTGAACACGGAAATAGATTCATAAAATAAAAGAAGAGAATGAAATGCGAAAGCTTGAGTCCGGCCACCAAAACACCCAGTCCCCCTGGCAGCGCGGGGAGGGGGTGCCAGTGTGTCGCCAATGACCTTCGGGGGCCATCGGGGGGAGAAAGGGTTGTTGCCGCCGCGGGAGGGGATGGGGCGCATGAAAGGGGAGGGATGTGCTTCGGCGAGAGTTTCCCCGAACTCCGACCCCGAGTGCCCCCCCTCCACCCCGGAGTGCAGGAAGTGTGCGGCTCCCCCGGTCCTGCCACCCCCCCTCATTCCCTGCGGGGGTCACGGTGGGGCGGCAGATGGCGCGGTGGCAGCCGCGACACGTCCCGAGGTCTCCCGCCCACCCTCCGACGCACGACTTTTTAGGGATGGCGAATGGGGTCGAAGGTCACTTCACGCCGTCGGCTTGCGGAGGGGGTGGGTGTCCTCGTTTTTGCAGCCACGGCTTCCCTGGGGGATGGAAGCGAATTAAAAGGAGTGAAGGACAAAGCATACCCGTGGCAGCGAGGTCAATTCCAAGGCCCCGCCATACGGACGATGCCTACACTGTGTGCACTTTTATCGGCATTCGATATATTGCCGAGATTAATATCATCGAAGCCTTTGGAATTTGTAAAATCGAATCCTCCATGCATAATACCCGATTCATGGAGATGTTCCCTCGATAACTTTCGCGTGTAAAATGCCTGAGCTTACTCGAGGGTGGTCATCTTCATGACCCTCGGGAGACTTAGAAATTCGTGGATGTCACACGTACCACGTAATGGAGGGCAATGCGTGTTAAAGATGATAACTTACAGCAGGTGCATGGAGTGAAAACGGGGCCACAAGTCACGCAATACGCGAACGTCCTGGGCATATTACTGCATATTACGGCGCCGCTATTCCACCAACTGAACCTGATGTTTTAAAGGAGTGCTTAGAGTTGAGAATGGGATAAGCTAAGAGATCAGTACCAAGCTCCTCCGCATTGGGTGACGAATAGCTTTCTCCGGTAAACTGCACGTGTTCCAATGCCTGTGTCATACCTCAAACGAGATCAGCATGTTTCTCTGACGAATTTTGCATGAGGCGTCGATGGCTATAACTGTAATGTATGCCGTAGTAGTTTTTGGTGGGGCACTGCCATATTGCATAAGGCATATTGAATGCGTGCACTGTATTCGGAGGACCAAGCCTTGGTTTCCCTTTTTCCTTATTTTGCGTACATATTTTACCTTATTTTTACTCTTAAATAATCAGCGAGTGGTGGAATGCCGTTCGTGTGGTCGTCTGTTTAAAATCGTTACATGTGTGCCTCAGCTTGATTGCATATGGGACAGTCATTGTGGAACAGGATCACTATTAAATGTGAAACATTAATTTACATCGAAGATTTATTATATGCAAGTAATCACTTCATAAAAACTTAAGGCAATGTGTTTTTTGCCTGAAAAGAAATCAGTAACTCATAATTTCGCTAGCTTTCATTTAACTGACTTTATCAATAGATTTATTTGCTATATATTATAATGAGCATGATCGGAAGGTTTATATTTGTAGCAGTGCCACGTACATTGGCGTGAATGTTAACCAAAGTAACGCATCGGACGTGCTCGTTAGGCATTTAGCTTACAGCAAGCTTCTGATATATATGAATTATTGTTCATCAATATTCAATATTAAGATATTAGGTGAAATTGTAATTTTAAAAATATACATACGAGTGTATATATGAAAGTCTATTTAAAGTGAGCAGACGAAAGAGGTTAAAGGTATCGCACTAGTGATAGTATTCCCCTTTGAAATGCTTGTAGCGTGGCCACGCGAGAGGAATACCTGAAGAGGGAGCGACTCCATTTCCCGGCCTTCGCCCTGGTCGGCGTGTGCCGAGGTCGGAACTAACCGGTCAAAATCAATTCTATTGATTTTCTCTGCTCGGCGATTAATCGCAAATATTGCTACCATTTGATTGTACAGCAGTCATGTGCTGGAGAGCGCGGGTGGGCAACTTTCCCTTACTCCTCTGCATGAGACTGGCCAACTTCCTACTGCCACCCTTCTTCTACTCTTGTTGTAAAGAAGTCTTGAATAGGTGTCGTGTGTCTCTCTTGTGGACTTCTAATTCTGGAGTATGTAATCAAATTTGCCCACCCTGCGTAACGATTTTCAAAATCCACGAACCACGCAAATACTATATGCACGCTCTTCACTACTCGCCATTATTTCCATTATTAAAAGCGCCTTTTCCCCTCCCCGTCCTATCTTTGCCTAAGTGGCAATTTGTCTTATTCTGAAATCCATTTTAATAAGTCTCAAACCTCATTTTACATTGTTTCAGGAATTGTCAAGGACACGGTGGTCACAGAATAAGGCGCACTACTGCGTAAGTCGATAAATGACAACCTCTCCGAGATCGTCAAAAGCTAGATCATTGCATCGCGACATTTAGTCATTTTTCAATGCAGCTGTAGATTATAATTTTGAAGTTGCTCTCTTTATCTTCTACGTGGCTGACATTCGCCGTGAAATATTGGATTTTTTAAAAATGCGAATCTATTCCAAAATTTACGGGAAAACATCATCGATCGCATTTCTCATAAATATTTGATTAAATGAATGTCTACAGATATTTTAGACATATTTTATTCTTATTTCATTAGAATTTAACATAGTTCGCCATGCTTCATGGAGATGAAAAATATCGGTTAAGAAGTAATATCTAATGTTTACATGAAGTAATTTTTTATCCTCTTGGTTTTTTGCCGTATTAATGTAATGAGTTGTGTATGGTTTATTTTTGAATAAAAATGAACGTATTTTCAGCATAAATATTTGGCGGGGTCTATTCATATTCCGATCTGGTGGCGGGGTCTCTTCCTCGCCTGCCAACCCCATAGGTCGAGGGTTCGATTCCCACTTAGGTGGGTATTCCAGCACCTTGGGCTCAGGAGTTCATAATTTTATGTGTAATGTTTAGAAGTTAGCGGGAAAAAAGTTATAGTCTCGCCCAAATTAAGTCGTTAAATAAATAAATTCAGCTGAGAACTTTGGATTATATTTTTAATAATATTTGTACAGAATGAAATTCGCTATTCTTTCTCTATTTATTGGTCGTTATCATACGTATTCTGTTCTGTTATTCTATTAACTCTATGAATTTTACAATGATATATGATCTGATTTCTTTAAATACTATAATATGAATCATAAAAAGCTTGCATCTCAGAATTATTTTTGAAATTGCTTATATTCTTAAACGGTATAATTCAAATGTGAATTCATTAGATTAACATGGGTTTTAGGCCTTTATGTATTGCACTCACATCAAATGTAGTTATGTTTTTTTATTTTATCTTATCTTTATCTTGTCATTACGATGTAAGAAAATTGTCTAAAGATGCTTTCCTAACGTCGAAATGGAACGTTGAGTGCTTTTCGATATCCTTTGCTCAACCCTATGCTGGGAATGGGCTATTCGTGGAGCAGTGTCTTTAGTTAGTCAATCCTTTTCGGAGTTGTCGCTATCGCTTGCTGCCGTAGAGTAATACAGCTTTATTTCATCATGCCTGTTTAATACGCTTAATATTATGTCAAAATAATACGTAATATGGATGATTATTTATGAATAGTGTGCAGAAAGAGGTTAAGAGCATCACACAAGGTACAGAAGTATTTTTATAAACATTTTCGTATAATTTCCATTATCATCTGGGCGACATTTCTTCTCACCAAGGCGTTCCAAGATTCGATAATCTAAACAGCAAAACTCGATGTGAGTATATTCACGCCTTAAAAATTCCGAGATCGTTTGTTTCCATGTCGTAATATTGTTCCAAATGACATGACATAAAATGAATCCATTTGGACGAGAGACGCTAGAGACAAAGTTAACAGTTACCCCTTCCGCACCGACAGAGTTCTGGGGAATACTGAAGTAAAAATAATCTTTAGGAGATACAGAATTACGGATAAATTTGAAAAATCCACAGATTAAGATGTCATTAATACATGAGGCATCTTTTGATAAAAAATTGCCTCGACAAGAAAATTTGCCCAAAAGAACCACACAGCTAGAACCCAGAAGTTCAGTGCAACTACAACACATAATAACAATTGGGAAGTAAAATGTTTACAAATAAGAAGTCTATTCGATGGATTAAATTCCAGAATATCTGAGTCAAAACTACCGTAGTATAGGGGACAGTGTTCATATAAATTGTATTAGGCGAAGTAATTCGCAAAACAAGGAAATATAGGCATACACCTTATTCTCATTCTGTTATTAAACTGATGGTGTATATGGGGTGTTATATGGGTGATGCGTTAATTTCTCAAAGTGTTTGTACACACAGTGCTGCTAAGTGCATTTTCCTCGACCCCGAAGTCATGAAACTCACGGCATTTTCATACTTCTCAAATGGCGTCCATTTCCTTATTTCTATTTCTATGTGAATGAATATTTGCTCGCCGTATGGTGGGATTTCGTGTTTGAATGGAATATATACATATATACACACATATATATACACATAAACATACACATATACATACATTTCTATACATATATATATTATTAGGTAATCTGCCGGTTAAGGTAGGTTTTTGGATGGACACAACTATCAAATAAACATTTTGTAACTCCAACAAAACCAAATCCAGCAACCTAAACTACATCAGGTCCCTCGTCATCCCTGTTTCCTTCTTACCTCCTTTCATCCCGTCCAACATCCCTGTCCTGTTCCTGCCCTTTCCTCGCTTGCCCAACATTCTCCCCTCTATTACCTTCTTCAACATTCCACCACCGCTCAATACGCCTTTCATCCATTTTTCCGGCCTCCATAGGATTTCTCTAAACAAATCCCTCTCCTCACCCACCATCTCCAGTACTTCCTCATTTGTTTTCCTTTCGGTCCATTTCACCTTCTCCATTCTTCGCCACACCCACATTGCAAAAGCCTCCAATCTACGTCTATCGTCTTCCTTCAGTGACCACGTATCGGTGCCGTACATAGCTACGCTCCATATCAGAGTTTTTACGAGTCTTGTCTTAACCTCCCTACACAACGTCTCCGTCATCAAGTCACTCCTCCTTGAGAAAGCCCCCTTGCCTTACGTCCCTACTACTTTGACCGTATTGGTCCAAAACACTTCCAAGGAACGTAAACTGTTTTACCTGCTCCACTTTTTCCCCTCCTATTTTAATGAATAGCTTAGCCTTTTTCTTTCTGGAAAATCGCATAACCTTTGTTTTATTAAAATTGATTCTCATCCCATAATTATAGCACAGAACCTCCAATTCACTCAGCAATGCTTGCAACCCCTTGGCTGACTGAGAAACTAGTGCTTGGTTATCAGCAAACCTAACCGATTTCATGAATTTCCCTCCGACTTTCCTACCTCCAGTTCTTTCCATGCCTCGTTAATCATTTCATCCACATATAAGTTGAAGAGCACCGGTGACAATGGGCAACCCTGCCTTAGCTCTCTTCCTAACCTTGCCCATCCGGACTCGCCGTTCCCCACTCGCACCAGAGCAGTCTGAGGCATGTAAAGGTTACCGATTAGTCCCCTGTCCCTCCAATTCATTCCTATTTTCTGCAATACACGCATTAATTTTTCCCAATTCCTTCTATTAAACGCTTTTTCGGAATCTGCATAGCAGGCAAAAACGTCCTGATTGTATTCTATATTGCTCTCGATTAGTGATCTCATAACTGCAATGGCATCACGCGTACCTCTTCCTTTCCTAAACACAAACTGATCATCCCCTAAGAAATCATTTCCCTTACTCTCTATCCTTTTGATGATGATCCTGAGAATAACTTTAGCGGCTTGGGATATCAAACTTACTGTTCTGTCATCCTCCGATGATGTAATCTTTGCCTTTTTTGGAATAGGAGCTAACAGTGATCTCACAAAATCGTCCAGCTGGATTCCTTCCTCATAGATACTACGAATCAGTCCATATAGGGCCTTCTTCCCACATTTTCCTAAACATTTCAACAGTCCTACAGGAATGTTGTCCACCCCCACGGCCTTATTTACTTTGATCTCCTTTAAAGATCTTTCTATTTCATGGTCGAGTACGCCTGAACCTAAGCTATCTTCTTCTACGTCATTTTCCTTTTCTGTGTCTAACCTTGCCAGCCTAAGTTTTTGACCATACAATGTTTCTATATATTCCTTCCATCTCTCTTGAATTTTTCCTGGTTCAACTATTATCTTACCCGACTTATCTTTAACTTTTAGCACAGATCTTGCCTTTTTACTTCCCGATAATAACTTAACCTTGCTGTGTAGAGCACCAATTTCACCCTTCTTCTGTAAACTTTCCATATCCTCGCATTGCGTTTTCCAACATTCTTCTTTTGCGTTATTTGTGGCCCTTCTCAATTTATTGTTTAACTCTTTGTACTTCATTTTGCCCAACTCTGTGTTTACATTCTTCCATTTTCTTCTCAAATCCATTTTTGTCATCATTTATCTTTGATCCACGGTATCTTTGTCCTTCTTCCGTTAACGGTCCCTATGGTGTCTTTTGTGGCTTTCGAAATACTGTCTTGATAAAAAAATTCCATTTTTATTCTATAGTACTCAGCTCTTTACCGTCAACCATTATTTTCTCTACAGCATGCTGACACTCCTTCCTTGTTAACCTATTTAATGCTTCTACGTTCCATTTCCTAACCCGCCGCCCTTGCTTTATCTTCTTGAAACGGACGTTACATTTCATAACAACTAAATTGTGGTCAGAGTCCGCATCCCC
>CM073775.1:103790742-103806241 GCA_037158775.1 Hetaerina titia
AGTTCTTCCCATGCCTCTTTAATCATTTCCTCCACATATACGTTGAACAGCACCGGTGACAATGGGCAACCCTGCCTTACCCCTCTTCCTAACACTGCCCATCCTGACTCTCCGTTCCCCACTCGCACCTGAGCAGTCTGAGACATGTACAGGTTGCGGAGCAGTCTCCTGTCCCTCCAATCCATTCCTATTTTCTGCATTACACGCATTAATTTTTTCCAATTCACTTTATCAAACGCTTTTTCGAAATCTACAAGATAGGCAAAAACGTCTTGTTTGTATGCTATATTCCTCTCGATTAGTGATCTCATTACTGCAATGGTATCACGCGTACCTCTTCCTTTCCTAAATCCAAACTGATCATCACCTAAGAAATCATTTCCCTTACTCTCTATCCTTTTGTTGATGATGCTGAGAATAACATTAGCTGCGTGGGATATCAAACTTATTGTTCTGTAATCCTCACATTATATAGCATTGCCTTTTTTGGAATAGGAACTAACACTGATCTCAAAAAATCTTCCGGCCAGACTCCTTCCTCATAGATACTACCAATCAATCCATATAGAGTCCTCTTCCCACATTTTCCTAAACATTTCATCAGTTCTACAGGGATGTTGTCCACCCCCACGGCCTTATTTGCTTTCATCTCCTTTAATGCCCTTTCTATTTCATCGTCGAGTATGCCTGGACTTAAGCTATCTTCTTCTACGTCATGTTCCTTTTCTATGTCTAACCTTGTCGGCCTAAGTTCTCTACCATACAGTCTATGTATATATATATATATATATATATATATATATATATATATATATATATATATATATATATATTTCTATTTTAGTTAATTTTGACTAAAATTTGGGACAAGTGGGATACTTAATATTTTTTTGGCACATAGACTTGGAAGTCATCACATAGGAGGTGAACAATGGCACCCGAATGTTTTTGCTTTAGCGCACTACACTGGGAAACGCGAACTCAAGCTTCGGTTTTGATTTAAGACTGGTAATCTAGTTACCATATCAAAGAAGGCTCCCGATATCCTGTAAATTTGTAGCTGGTGGCCTTCAATAAAGGGTTGTGATAATCTAATATGTTTTATTTTATTCCATTATTTAGAAATGTTACCTCGAAAAGTTACCTCGTAATGCAGCAGACACAAAGCATAATGACTTCCAAAATATAAGGTCTCTTGTATCACATTTGAGGTATTTCAAGTATATTTCCAGTCATGTGATCGTACTAATACAGAGTGTATTGGGAATAACGAGAGGTTGTTGATTTTGCAATTTTCAGCACTTTTTCTAAGAACTTATTGTTCAAAAACTTATTGTTAAAGCTTTTATGTTCTCTGCGCAAATGCATCTGACGCCAGAGTAACGCGCTGCAACTTGTGTTCCTCTTGATGATTTAGCAAATTAAATCATCGTGCAAACTTTATTAAAAACCTATCGTTATCATTTTTGTGTCTTTGACGTATTTGCTGTTCTTTCCTTTTCTAGAGGAGGGAAAATCGGCGAGTTTTCCTTTAAAAGATAACTAAACATTTTGATTATAAAATGTTTTAGTAGGAAATTGTAGTTCTATAAAAATTAACTTTGAAGAGAATTTTACAATAAGCAGCTGGAGGATATGAACGAAATTATACATATATATATATATATATATATATATATATATATATACACATATATATATGTATATATATGTGTGTGTGTGTGTGTGTGTATGGTGGTGAGGAGAGGGGTTTTTGAGAGAAATCCTATGGAGGCAGGAAAAATGGATGAAAGGCGTATTGAGCGGTAGTGGAATGTTGAAGAGGGTAATAGAGGGGAGGATGTTGGGCAAGCGAGGTAAGGGCAGGAACAGGATAGGGATGTTGGACGGGATGAAGGGAGGAAAGAAGTACACAGAGATGAAGAGGGACCTGATATAGATTAGTTTGCTAGGTGGGGAGTCACAAAATGTTTATTTGATAGTTGTGTCCATCGAAAAACCTACCTTAACCGGTAGATTACCTAATAATAATATGTGTATACTGATATATATATAATAAAAAGATCATTGTTGACGATCAACATTAAATGGATTGTAAATACCCTAGTGTAGAGTTTTACACGGCTATTGAATGTTTATTTCCTTGCGGTAAAAATTAGGCATCTTCTCTCATTCTTCGAAGCTTCCATTTCTTTTTAAGTGCACACCTCACACTTTACTCTGCATTTTTCTTGGGTTTTTACCGCGTTTTTGACGTTCCCTGATAACAGTTTTGCCAGCCTTTCTGTCGGCGTCTTCATGGTTAAGGTACAAGATAGCTCCAAATGCTGAGGTTTATATATTGCTGCAACTTCAACCGCCTTCAGCAGCACCGTCATGTGCCATCTCTGCCATTTGTTTTCTGCCGGATATCTCTCTTTGACGCACTACTTCCCTGGAATTCAGTCCCTTAAATTCATCCTCAAAGACCTGTACCCCATCCTCAAAAATCACAACGTTTCGTCCAGCCTTCTTCCCTACTGCCCCTCTCTTACCTTCAAACGGCCCGCCAACCTATGAGATCTCCTCAAATCCGCCATGCCTCTTTCCAAATCCATACCCATCCCCAGAATCACAACCACTTCTTGATTGCGAGCAAGATGTAAATCTTGTCCTATTTTCACCACATCACCCGTCTCGATCCAAACTTTTAACTCTCTCCCGCCCTTCCCCACATGCAGATCTAAGAATGTAATCTATCTTCTGACTTGCAAACTCTGCCTGGAATTTCACATAGATAAGTGCACCACACCCCTGAACCTCAGGATAAAAACACTCATCGTGCCATATATAATCCCTTTTCCCCGTCCGCGGGTCTTCCAATCCCAACACATGCCTCCCACCAAAACACCCCCTTCTAAATTATGGAAATGGCATTTATATGGCTGTGCAAAGCCTATCAATATCCGGGTCTCAATGTCGTTCACCAATTATGGAGGGGTGAAGTGGATAGGTGTGGATTTGTTTAATGCGGGATAGTGGGATATTTGGTTCATCCGCATATATATTTTCATTCTTGGCATGGGTTTTGACTGGTCAGGTACTAATGATGACTTTGTGTGTTGACACCAGGGTCGTGGATTTTCTGATATATGTGAATGAATTATTGGTTTTCTGCGTCGCTTGGAATTATTTCCACATCTTCCCACTTATTCCTATCCCATCTCCGCTCCCCCCTGGTCTCCTTTCCCCCTTTCCCCCTGCACAACCCCTTCTTTCTTCCATCCCCCACCACCAGTTCTCCCCTTATCTCGTCCACTTCTCCCTTTCACCCTCCACAACCCCTTCTTTCACCCCTCCACCACCAACGTTTTTCCCTTCTCTCTCTATCCCACATACCTCTCACCAGTCAGTCCTAACTAAACTGCCGAGGAAGACGGAGTTGGATTCCGTAAAAATTATCAATGAAATAACGAAATTACGTGTGAGCGTTCCTTTTATGTGTTCTCATTGTGTGTTGCTAAGTTTTTTTACGTAACTCTTCCATGTTGCTTCGAAGAAATCAGATATATATATATATATATATATATATATATATATATATATATATATATATATATATATATGTATGTATATATGCCCTCCCATGGACTACCACCTTGTCGTGGTGGAAGGGCTTGTGTGTTCCCATGACCCCTAGAGCTGTGCTGGCGGGAGTAACAATATTTACTCCTGGAAGGGTCACCCATGCCAGATAGGTCGAAGGTTAGGAGCCAGACGAAAGGTAGTCCACGCAGCGTCTGTTCCTCAGGGAGGCGGCTGCAATGGCGTCTGACCCCAGTGGGGCGGCCATTAAGTGATGGTGTCACGTTAAAAACACTATTGAGGAAGGCAACGGGAAACCCCTCAATTATCATTCCCAAGAATGTAATGCTGCGCACTATAGAGAATATGAGTCCTGGCAAATACGGGACTCGGGCCAAGCGGCCATGTGTCGTGCCCGGCAGCGGGAGAGGCAAGGCTTCCGCGGGGGAGGAATATAGAATACAATCAGGACGTTTTTTCCTGTTTTGTAGATTTCGAAAAAGCGTTTGATAGACTGAATTGGGAAAAATTAAAGCGCGTATTGCAGAAAATAGGAATGGATTGGAGGGACAGGAGACTGATCCGCAACCTGCACATGTCTCAGACTGCTCAGGTGCGAGTGGGGAACGGAGAGTCCGGATGGGCAGTGTTAGGAAGAGGGGTAAGGCAGGGTTGCCCATTGTCACCGGTACTGTTCAACGTATATGTGGAGGAAATGATTAAAGAGGCATGGGAAGAATTGGAGGTAGGAATGAAAGTCGGAGGGGAATTCGTAACATCAATTAGGTTTGCTGATGACCAAGCATTAGCTGCTCAGTCAGCCAAGGGGTGTCAAGCATTGTTGAGTGAATCGGAGGTTCGGTGCAATAGATATTGGATGAGAATCAGTATCAATAAAGCAAAGTTTATGCGATATTTTGGAATGAGAAAGGCTAAGCTAAATATTAATATAGGCGGGGAAAAAATAGAGCAGGTAGAACAGTTAACATACCTTGGAAGTTTTTTGTGACCAATACGGTCAAAGTAGTAGGGATGTAAGCAGAAGAAATACGCTAGACGAGGAGGCTTTCTCAAGGAGGAGGGAGTTGATGACGAGGACCTGTAGTAGGGAGGTTAACGAAAGACTCGTAAAAACTGTGATATGGCGCCTAGCTATGTACGGCGCGGAAACGTGGACGCTGAAGCAGGAGGATAGAGGTATATTGGAGGCTTTTGAAATGAGGGTGTGGAGAAGAATGGAGAAGGTGAAATGTACCGAAAGGAAAACAAATGAGGAAGTACTTGAGATGATGGGTGAGGAGAGGGGTTTGTTAAGAAGTAGTGCGGTAGTGGAATATTGAAGAAGATAATACAGGGGAGAATGTTGAGCAAGCGAGAAAAGGCTGGAACAAGATAGTGATGTTGGTGATAGGAAATTGTTCAGCCAGGCCATTAATTGTCAATCGACGATCACATCGCAGTTTTTGTTCCACTTGCGAAACAATTTCATCGGTCAGAGTACTGAGCCTACCACTTCGCTCTTCGTCATAGACATTTGTTCGTCCATTTTTAAAATCACAGCACCATTGTCTAACCTTTCCTTCACTTATAACTGTAGGTTTATGAACTAGGCATAATTCCCGATGAATTTTGGCAGCAGCCGACAATCCTTTTGCATACAAGAATCGTATGACAGAACGCACTTCACAGCTGGCGGGATCAACGATTGTCGCGGACATTGTTGTTTGCATACACGGACAAGCAAACGACTTCTGAAACAAAGAAAATGCTGCCATATCTTCTCAATGAATCATTAGATGGCGCTGCAGGAGCAAAACTGTGTTTTGAAGCGCCAATATTTAAATATAAGCAAACGGTACTTACTTTAAGAATACGGTTCGTAGAGCCGAGACCACTTTTGGGAATGGATGTCTGGTTTTCTAAACAGAAGAGCAGAATCAGAATGAAATGGATCGGGCAGTATGGAAACATTTAGTAAGTAATAGTATAAAAAGAGACTTTTCTGACGTGATATGGTGGAATATCTTGATTAATTAAAATTTGTAATTTTCCACAAAATAATTTTTTTTATAGTAATACTACCGGTTTCGATGTAACTTGATCAAGACCAGAAGATGATGCAGTTACATCGAAACCGGTCGTATTAATAGAATTTTTTTTGGAAAACTACCAAATTTAATTCAATAACATAGAAACAATATAAATTAAAACTAATTCTCAAGACAGTACTTACGGTCATTAAAAGGAAGACGTTTTTCGCGCGTGAGGAGTATTTTAAAACTTAAAATAATTTATTATTTTATGAAGCTCAACACAATGGCTGTTACATTCTACATATCGGCTGTATCATTTTTGTGGCCTAGCAGCATAATTCATAGATATCTTCCTATCCCTAAATATGTGTTCTCAAGATCGTGAAACTGACAGTGGCGTCCTTGGCGGTCGAATTGGCTTTAGCCTCTCCCACCATATACCCTCGCGAATTCTGGCCTCAGCGTTCGAGAGAGCTGTTAAATTTGCTTTTTTTATTCATTAAATCTTGACACTCCAGCCCGTGGCGATTGCAACAAACTCCGACCGTCGACCAACTTCAGCGTCGCAACACCGAACACATGCGTGAGTGCGGGAAGGAATAGTGCATGAGGGAGCAGTTTAAATGGTGCTCGGTGCACGCAAGGGATGGCCGGGAAGTGGCGCGCACAACTCCAGCGGTGGGTACATCATAAAAGGTCGCGTATCTCGGGGAGCAGATGTGAAAGATGCCCTCAATATGCACTGCAGGGGGAGCGATCCGTTTCCGGCTGCCGTCTGCATGAGGGCCGATGCGCGCGGGACGGCGACTCGCAAACACACACATACACACGCACGCGCACCAACAAACAAGAACATACGCGTTGTCGCTAGGGGAAACGACGATCGAGCCATCTGCAATCAGCAGCATCCCAGCAATTTGATTTGGTGACATACCTCATCAAGCTTATCAAAGTTGAAATTGATTAATGCACGCTGCTTCGAACTAACTGCATCTTGAATACTGCTTCGGCTCAAGAGGCTAGATAGTTTAACACTCAACCTCTTAGGAAAAGTCTCTGTAAATCTTAATAAATCCATAAAAGCACACATCCAATCGATGGCATTTTCCGGTTACTAGAATGCAGTTGGGAAAGTCAAATGGAAAGGTCGGCAAAATACACTAATTCACTTTACGCCTTCTCTTTCTATGCAATTCACATTCCGAGCCGGATTTTTTTTCGTGCGAACTCTGCTCCACCCCTCACCCTTGAAACGCGTTCACAGTTCGGATAGATTGCCTTGGATCACGCCTCCAGCAACTTGAATTTTATTTTTTAATACATATGAATACCCCACGATTCGTTCACATACTAATATATATATATATATATATATATATATATATATATATATATATATATATATATATATATTCATTCATTCACATAGAAATACAGATATGGAAATGAGAAAGGAACACACATAAAGGACGAAAACAAGAGAGGTGGGGAAGGCGGATGTGAGCAGATCACAAATGTAAAAATATCTTCCTCTACCGGGAGTTGAACACCGGATCTCTCCACTTGCCGGACGAATGCTCTAACCACTTGAGCTATCGTGAAAATGTACTTGACACTGAAATCTGCTATTTTATAATGCGCCAAAGTGCTCCAAATCATTACCCAGAAGATGGCGTTGGGGAGCTGTTACACCCACCAAAGGAGAAATAGACGGGACACAAGAAGGGGAAAGGATAGTAGAAAGGCATTCATACGTTATTATAAAGGATAGGAACGGTTCGTTTCATGGCACGCATAGCCAGAAGAAGAGACGAGCCACATTGGCCAAACACATATTCAAACTTGAAAATCCCGCCATACGGCGCACAAATATTCATCCGAGCATTTTAAACGAGAATTTTTTTTCATTTCGCGGGCTTGGAAAATCCGATTGCCAAATTTTGTTTTATTATGTTGGTATGCATGCCCCTGAAGTTTAATAAAACTTTCAGCTATTATCATTGTGGACTTTCTCTGTGACAGCCACTAAGGTTAGACATGTTTTATGAGCTCGGCGATTTTCGTTTGTAAAAAGAAATGGATCGAAGAATTTGTATCAAATTTCGCTTAAAAATTAAATAAAATCTAGCAGAGCGTGTGAAATGTTAACAAAGGCCTAAGACGAGTCGGCTATGAGTAAATAAAGAGTTTACGAGTGGTATAAGCGTTTCCAAGAAGGCCGTGAAGACCTTGAAGATGACGAGAAGGGACACCCCAGCACATCAACAATCGATGAAAACGTGAAAAAAGTTAATGAAATTTGTATAAACGATCGCCGAATCACAATTAGAGAGGTCGCTGATGATGTTGGCATATCGATTGGATCATGTAATGACATTTCTTCCAATTTTCTGGGAAGACCATTTTTCCATTTTTTTCCAAGACCGTAAAAGGCTCGACAAGTGCGATCGAACGTGAAGGTTATGCTCACTGTGTTCATCGATTTTAAGGGCATAGTGCATCATGAAGTTTTGTTCAAAAACAATACTGTAACGATGCCCCAGCCTCCATATTCGCCAGATATGGCTCCGTGTGACTTTTTTCTCTTTCCAAAATTTAAGAGAACCTTGAAGGGCCGTCGTTTTACAGCCATAGATGACATTAAAAGCGCAACGCTGAAAGAACTATAAGCTATCTCAAAGATCGAGTTTGAGAAGCGCTTCGGGGATTGGAAGAAATGCCGGCACATGCACATAATTTCCAATGGGGACAATTTTGAAGGTGACAAAATCAATGTATAAGAATAAATAAATATTATTGTCCAAAAAATAAAATTCTCATTATTTTTTTAACACACCCCGTATATTGTGATGAGTAAAAATGGCTGAATTCCGATTACACAAATACTATTGATTGAACCCCTATTTGCATTTTCTGGTTCGTGATTATTGGGTAATTAATTTTCACCGAAGTGCAAACAACGGTGGAGGAATAATTCTTATACTTTATTTCATTTTGATTAAGCTCTGTAACCTAAAATGATGATCCTTAAGAATTTAGAGCCAATCAATATTTGTAAGATGTTTATCTCAGTATTTTCAGACTGAAAAGTCTATCGGGATCAGTACACCTGCAGCGAACGTAAATGTTTTTAAATTGTAAAGCACATAATACACACCTTACGAAGTAAACTGAACCAACATTCGCTATATGTTTGCAAAATGAGAGATTCATTGTAAATGAGTTAACGTTTCCCATGTTTCACTCCAGATTGCGCTATTAATTTTCGAGACCAGTTTCTCGAAGATTGCGGCGAAGTTGGATTTAATCGGATGAGATGTGGATTGCACTTGCCAAGTATGTCCGGGGTGAGACGAATCCCTCTATTCAGCCTTAGCAGCAGCTCCGGAGCAACATCTCAAATCCCTCTCAAGCGCGTTTAATTGAGTTGCATGCCGCCTTGCGCGCGTCCATATGCCTTCAATCGCACCCGGCGACTCAAAGCATTCTGACGCCCTCCAGCGTGGTTGGCTGTCGTTAAGTGTACCCTAATGACGTCATAATACTTGACTCCTCCCCCGCACCTCTGCACTACTGCGCCACGGAACAGGGGATGAGGGAGTGTATCTGGATGGCATCCAACGCCATGCAATTACTCTTTGTAATGCACAGCAGCTCATGTTAATTAGCTAACTATTCGGAGCATTGGAGTGTAAAATTAACTCGGATAGTTTCCCTGGTTGCAGGTCCTAGGGGCTTCGGACTCACAGAAGATGTAGCACATCCGTGTGCAACGAGAGCAATATTTTTGAAAGATATATACTCTGTTTGAATAAAATACGAATTTATACCAAAGTACCAGATTTAACATCCATAATCTATTCTGAGTAACACTGGTTTGCGCAAAAAACTAAATGACTCAAATTGGTGATTCTACTTTCATCAAGATTATTCCCTTGATTAGCACATTTAAGAAATTCCCATAAATTTTAAAAAATAAAAGGACTTCCAAGATTGAAAGGCATGGCCACTCTTATCTGCTGCACACATTTAGGAAAGGGAAATTATGATGGAGAAAATTTTTATAGATAATCTACCGTTTAAGGTACGTTTTGGATAGACTCAAGCTAACAAATGGTTCTCATGTCTCTCCCAAATAAACAAAACCCAAAAAACTAGTCTGCAACATATCCGTCTTCACTTTTATGTACTTTATTCCTCCCTTCAACCCGTCCAACATCCGCATCCTATTCCTGGCCTTTCCTCGTTTGCCTAATATTCTCCACTCTATCACAGTCTTCAATATCCCTTTGCCAATCAATACGCCCTTAATTCAATTTTCCTGCTTTCTAAGTATTCCTCCTCCCCACCATAGCCAGCACTTCCTCGTTTGATTTTCTTTCTATCAACTTGGAATTTCGCCATCCTTCTCCTCATCCATATTTCAAAAGCCTCCAACCTACGTCTATCCTCCTGCTTCAATGACCACGTTTCCGCGCCATACAGAGCTACGCTCCATATGCAATATAAGTTTCGAAAAACATTTTGTTAACCTCCCTACTCAACGTCCCTGTTGTCAATTCCCTCTCCCTTTTGAAAGCCTCCTAGCCTAGCGCAAATCTTCTCCTTACGTCCCTTCCACATTGACCGTATTGGTCCAAAACACTTCCGAGATCTGTGAACTGTTCTACCTGCTCTATTTTTTCCTCTCCTATTTTAATGTTTAGCTTAGCATTTCCATATCCTTGCACTGCGTCTTCCACCACGCTTCTTTTGCTGTACTTGCGTCCTGTCTCAGTTTATATTTAACTATTTTTACTCCCTTCTGTCCAAATATGTGTTTACAGTTTTCTATTTCCTTCCCCTATCTGGCTTTCCAATCACCCTCATCCGTGATTCATTATTCCCTCTCCTTTTCCTATTAACAGTTCCTTTTTCTTTGCGGCTTTCGGTGTCTTTTTTTTCATAAATTTCAAATTTTCGTCGATATCCCTTTCTTGACACATTCATATTTTTCCTCGATACTACAGACCTCTTTTTCCTCATCCACGATATAATATTCAGCTTGCTGATATTCTTTCTTTGCCATTCCAGTTAATGCCTCTACATTCCAATTCCTAACCCGCCGCCCCTAATTCATCTTTTTGAAACGAACGTTACACTTCATAACATTTAAATTATGATCAGAGTTCGCACCCGCTCCAGGAAACTGTAGGAATTGATCACTCCATTCTTAAATCAATGACTTAACATAATACAATCCAACTGATGTCTTTCGGAGCCACATGCATTTCTCCTGTGTACCTACGCCGTTTGTGGTGTCTAAACCAAATGTCGGTGATGATTAACCTCTGTCACCTGCAGAACTCAATTCTTTTTCCATTGGCTAATTCTCGTAACTAAACGTCTGTCCCCCACCCAAACACCATCTCTTCCTCCGCCTACCGTCACATTCTAATCCCCCATCACCATGAAATATTTCCCTGCAGAAATACCAGCCGTTATATCCTCTAACTGGTCGTATTTCCATCCACCTCTTCCTCCTTAAGATTGCTGAAATGGCGCTGATAGAATCACTGAATGGAAAAGAACTTAGGCCAATAAGATATATAGACATAGAAAAGGAATATAACGTAGATGAAGTCAGCTTAGGTCCAGGCATACTCGGCGAACAGATACAAAGGGCATTTAGGGAGATGAAAGCAAATAAGGTGGTGGGTGTGGACAACATTCCTGCGAAACTACTGAAATGTTTAGGAAAATGTGGGAAGATGACTATATGGACTGATTCGTAGTATCTATGAGAAAGGAATCTGGCCGGAAGATTTTGTAAGATTAGTGCTAATTGCTATTCTAAAAAAGATAAACGCTACATCTACTGAGGACTATAGAATAAATAAGTTTGATATCCCACAAGCTAAAGTTGTACTCAGGATCATTAACAAAAGGATAGAGAGTAAGGTAAATGGTTACTTAGAAGATGATCAGTTTGGGTTTAGAAAAGGAAGAGGTACGCGTGATACAGTTTACATATCTCGGAAGTAATTTGGACCAATACGGTGAAAGTAGTAGGGGCGTCAGGAGAAGAATTGCGCTAGGCAAGGAGGCTTTCTCGAGGAGGAGGGAGTTGATGACGGGGACGTTGAGTAGGGAGGTTAAGACAAAGACTCGTAAAAACTCTGATATGGAGCGTAGCTATGTACGGCGCGGAAACGTGGTCGCTGAAGCAGGAGGATAGACGTAGATTGGAGGCTTTTGAAATGTGGGTGTGGAGAAGAATGGAGAAGGTGAAATGGACCGAAAGTAAAACAAATGAGGAAGTACTGGAGATGGTGGGTGAGGAGAGGGGTTTGTTGAGAGAAGTCCTATGGAGGCAGGAAAAATGGATGAAAGGCCTATTGAGCGGCAGTGGGATGTTGAAGAAGGAGAGAATGATAGAGGGGAGAATGTTGGGCAAACGAGGGAAGGGCGGGAACAGGATAGGGATGTTGGACGGGATGAAGGGAGGAAGGAAGTACACATAGATGAAGAGGGACCTGATGTAGAGTAGGTTATTTGATTGTGTTTTGTTAGGAGTCACAAGATATATATTTGGTATTTATGTTCATCCGAAAACCTACCTTAACTCGTAGATTACAAAAAATGTACATATTTTTTATTGCTTTTTGTTCTTGAATTTTTGTGATGTTAGTGAACTTTTTTCTAAATTTAAATAAAAAATAAAAGGATTTGAATTAACATTGTACCTTTCTGAAAAATGTATAGAACCTTGAAATATGTATGCTTTCACTGTGGTCAAAAATGTTCTGCTTGAATACTTAAATCAAATCAGCGATTAGCCAAGTCTAATCCACTGTTTAAGCATTTTTTATGAATGCAGGTGATATTATCACTTGGGGGGGATTTGTCCACGTCCAATTGAGGTGAGATTTAGCCCTCTTGCGTGGAAAGGGACTTCAAAGCCTCTTGTGACGGTCAGACGACGTATCTAAGGACGAAATGATTGCGGAATTGTCCCTCAGCAGTCGCTTTCTTACTTTCCCAGACGAATACGTTCAGTGAGAAGGAGTGAAAGGGAGGCCTTTGATAATGTTCGATTGAAAGGCAATCGAATGCTGTAGTTTAAAATGTGCACTTTTCTAATTAGCAGTAATCTCCCGAATAGCGTCGGCAGACTTTCTCTGAGCCCAAGTACTATGCAATGCCTCACTCTATCCCCTGCCTAAAGTGGCACCAAGTACTCACAAAACTCATTAAGTATTGCCATCGCTCGTTTATTATTTATGCGCACCTCCAAGTTACTTTAATTTAACCCAAAATGGCCACAATTTCTCACCAAATATTTCCCTAGAGTGCAGCAGCACCGTCTTCTAATTTTTCCAGCAACCGCCTTCCTTTAAGCAACGCCTGACGTAAATACCTCTCTATTCAGTACGAAACTTAAAACTATGCTACACATTAGAGTCTTCACTCGGAGAGTGAAATATTGTACCTTTTCCAGTTTATGCCGTTACATTTAAATATTTGTCTTAGCCTTCCTATTTGTTGAGAGACTGGTTGTCATGTTTTCATATAATTGATTCCCTTCTCGTAACCATAACAGAGATCCCTACAGAAGAATAATGGACGAAAGGAAAATGGTGACGGGTGTAGTTGAACGCTAGAACGATAATGGTTTCACTTCGGTTTGGTCACCTCTGTGTTCTCCGTAGTAGCACTCGTTAATAGTGGCGTTCATTGACGTGCGGTTGTAAGTGGTAGTCAAGGGTAGGGTAAGGGGTAGGGTGGAGTTTGTGTGTACAAAACGGAGCAAGAGGGGTGAGATTTGCGGTGGCTGGGAGCGGGGACGGCGACACCTCCGCTGGGTTGCGGGGACTGGACACGATTCGTCGCAGAGTACTGTCGCTTTCGAGGATCCCGCCTGCGCCCACAATTGGCGCTTTTATGAGAATCATCGGCGCGGCAGATTCTCGGAGATCAGATGGACGAATGGTGGACCCGTTTTGCGAGAGATCTCCGTGCAGTCGCGCGTCCAATATCCCTCCCGCCATCCCAGAGATTGCCCATGCTTAATTGTGATCACTTGAGAAATTTGGCTGGAGAGTCGCTTTATGGAGGCGAACCGTGTCTGTTTCGGACTCTTCTCACATTGCTGGCGACGCAATTACGTCCCTCTGTGTCGTGTCGGCATTGTATAGCAGTTCCACGTTCCCATTCAGTTGTTTCATTTTTGCCGTGGTAAAAAAATAATTGAGTGACATTTTGATATCGGTTACACATCACTGGTATGTTAGTGTCTCTTATCGTTGGGCCTTCCTTTCCAATGTTCCTGGATTTTCATTTTTTCGGATCCTTTCGCTCATCTGATTGCAATCATTACCTTTAACGTATGCGTTGCACCATTTCCGCCGCACAGGAGAATGTACCTGTATAACGATGCTTCATTGAATTTCAGCAAATCTACTTCATTCACTAATTTCTAATGAAGGAAAGCGAATGCTATGCATTTCTCTCCAGTCATGGCATTCAAGCGAATGGAATAGTGAGCGTTTTAATACTTTCGATAGTACTTTCGGTGTTATAATGCGTTAAGGTCGTCTTTGAAACTTTATACATTTGATTCTGTTCATCGAAATCATTTAAGAGCTTGTCGTCCCGCGCTTCTCGAATAAATTTCGCAAATACTTCCACGTATTCAACCATTTTAAGAAGTTAACAAATTCCATTGGTCGCCAGAAGGTGAGCGTTAAATTTATGGCATTGGCGTTGGAAAGAAACGCGAAGAAGCGTTCGTGTCGGAGAGCAGCGATGTTGCGGGGGTGAGAGGCGACGGAGGACGAGCAGCGACCGACCGCGAGGCCACCGGAAACAGCCCGCCCTGCTCTCCCCGTCGTAGATTAGATGAGAGAATGCATGACGACCTAGCAATTGGGAGCGAAAAAGGCTTTCCGTGGAAGGGCTCGGCGGCGAATCCCGAATTTCGCCCAAAATGCCTTTGATTGTTCGGCCTGCGTGTGGCGTGAACGGGGGCGGGGGAGGCAGGTGTGCGCATTGTGGCGCCCCCAGACGGGGGGGGGGGGGCGGCGCCGCTCTGGGCGATGCTGCTACTCCTACGTGGCCGGCCGGCGGCGTGCTCGTCTGAGTGGGCGGCGGGTGTGTGGTGCGTGCCTGCACCCGGGGTCACGCTCCGCTTCCCAGGCACGTCTCCGACCGGCGCCCCAGAGGAAGAGGAGCCAGTCGGGGCGGGTGGGCCGTTTGCAAGCGCTGCCCGACACGCGGCAGGCTTCCTCGTTGCCATTGTTGAGTGGGCATTATCAGCGTGACAATGGCTGTTGACATAGAGACGAACGGCTTTTGTTTAAAGGAAGTGGAGGGGTTTGGCCGTTGACGGATACCCAAGGATAACCGATTGTAGTGAGCCGACTTAAAATGAATCCTTGGGGTCATTTGGGTTCGAGATTCCATCCCCGTCGCCGTTGGCTATATTGCGTCACGTTTCGCCGCCGATTTCACTTCTCTTGTTTTAATGTCCAACTTTTTCTCACGACCTTGTGTGACAGCAGGATTTATTCTTAATTTCTTCCATTATACATTGAGATGAAAAGATTCATTGAGAAAATGAAGAATCACGTACTGTTGAGATAAACTAAATATAGTAGGTGTGGCTATTCAAATCTGCTCATCAGTCGCATACAGAGAATCAATAGTTTGACTATGGCTAATTAGTGTTAGGCATTATTCACCTGACGGAGTTTCCATTGCCTTTTGCCTTTCCCTTTCTGCAAGTTCAATCACATAAGTTCATAAAAAGAGACGTTTCAGGCGTGATATGGTGGAATATCATGATTAATTTAAGTTAGCAATTTTCCACAAAATAAAATTTTAATACGACCGGTTTCGATGTAACAACATCATCTCGTCTA